>PVKS010040783.1:0-16419 GCA_004027875.1 Aplodontia rufa
GGAAGAAGAACGTGGGCTCATGGAGGCTCTGCTCAAATGCAATGAGGTACACAGCAAGATGCAGTTGTCCACAGCAGCCACAATGTAGGTGACACAGAAGGGAGTCCCAATCCACAGGAGGAACTGCTGCAGGCCAGGGATTCCAACAAGGACGAAGGAACTTGGGTTGTATCAGTTCAAGTTATACATGGTCTCTCCCGTCTGGGGTCCAGTGGTTCTTGAGCCCTGAGGACAAACCTGCTGTCACAGTGAATTATGAAAGCTGCCAATTGCTCTGTGGTGCTGAACATAGCTGGTTACTGTAACTGTCACATTCAGGGTTCCTACATTAGAAAAATCTCTTGTTCCCTAAATGAGCTGGCACCTATGGAATTGATTAATCACAGTCCCTTCCCTTTTTCTTTGATCCTCGTTCATTTCTTTACATACTTACTAATAAACCATATGGAATGGTTATTTTTGTATGTCCATAATTTCAAGTTTTTCTACTTAAACAATTTTCTTTCTCCGTGTGGTTTATTTAGAATAGGTCCAGGTTTTAAAGGGGAGGAAATAACATGAATGAAGAAAGAAGGTTGGGAAAAAGTAGTACTGGGTAAGGAATAATAAAAAAATATTAAAAATAATACGTTAGGGGATGGAGTGGTGGCTCAACCGTTGCGGTGCTTGCCTGGCATGTGCAGGAATGCTAGTTCGAACCCCAGCATCACGTATACAATAAAGTGTCGGAGCAACAAATGCCACACAAAAAGCTAAATAAAAGCAATTCTCTCTCACTCCCCTTTCTTTCTTAAAAAAAAAATTATACTAAATAAAGATGAACTGGGTGCATTGAAGAAATACTTACTTTGATAGAGTAAACATTATGTTTCAGGCAATGAACTTCATAAAATAAACAATCATTAGGATAAAACAGGAGAAAAAACAATGAAAAAGAAGGGGAAAAGAAGGCATTATTTTAGTGCTGTGGCAACGTGGGAACATTTATTTCACAGTGATTGAAATGTGATTAATATTAGGAAGTATCCTTATTGAGATGTGAACGTAAGAGAATGCATCAACCAGAGAACACACAGGGAAAACACCCCCACCCACCCTCCAAGCCCCCCAGGCAGCAGGAAGCTCAGAGAATGACTTAGGACTTGGGAGGCAACATGGGAAACTTTAAAGGAACTCAGTTCCCTAATGTTAGCAGGAGAGTCAATGAATCAGTGAATCTGACAATGTCCCCAAAACAGAAAACAGCCACTGCAATTTATCACACACAAAATCAAACACAGCAGACTCTCCTCCACTGGAGAACAATTAAAGAATAATAAAGAAGTTCTGCTCCAAAATTTTCTTTTCTGGTCTGATAGTGTTTAAACCTCATCTGTCGGAATCTACCACTTTGCATTAAATAAGTGTAAAATGATAGAGTCCCCCTGATATAAAATAAATATATTTAATTAAGATTGAGTTGTGCTGAATGGACAGAAATACCCAAGATAAAATAATGTGCTCATAGTCAAGGTCATTGTCTCTGAGAAGCATCCCTCCAGAGGTTCCCACAAGCTGCTGGTTTCAGATATGGATAGTTTAGTTACCTGCCTAGACCCCCTGATAGCCCACCAGGTGCAACTTGAAATAGATAAACAAAAACTTGCTAATTGTATCTCTTGGAGAAAGACCCTTTTATAAGCCTGTTCGTAAGCCTGCCAAAATTTTTCTTTAAAGATAGCCTGCTTGAGTCACTCAGGGCTGCTGCTCTCCCTAAACTTTGCTTCAGAGCAGAGGCCCTGGTGCGCCAGTCTGTTTCTTCCCTTTTCTGTTCCTTCTCTTTCCCCCAAATGAACTTTTTTTTCTTTCTTTTTTTTTTTTTTTTTTTTTGGTGTCTGGTGGTCTCACTATGCATTGATAACTGGACCCCACAACATAGGGTCAATGCACTGTAGTTTTTGGATTAAAAATGTCCTTCAATTTTTAACTCCATTTCTGTGATCCATTTTATAGAGTATGGGAAGGAATGAGATGGGCACAGTGATAGACCAGAAGTCACAGGGAAGATGAATTATCCATAGAATAGTTTTGAAGATGTTCGGCTTTTACCCTAGCCACAAATTTGCAAAGTCATAAAAGTTTAAAGATAGAAAGCAGACTTTGCAAGCAAGTCACAACAACTCTGCAAGAGTGTGTTTGGCAGGGATCTGTTGTCCTGTGCAGAAGAGAAGAGTGGGAGAAGACATGTAGGAGTTTGTGACATTTCTTCAGGACCCCAGTCAAAGCTTTACGTAAGGTGACTTCTCTTGATTTTCAGAGTCCTCGTTCAGCCCAAGTGAACATACTACACTGTGGCACGGTGGAATGAATTTGATTAGGAACAATGTCTTATTTCAGAATAGGTAGAAAAGAGGATTTTGAATGTACTCACCAAAAACAAGTAAAAAAAAGTTTACTTTGATGAACATGTTAATTACCCTGATTTGATCATTGCTCAACATGCACGTGAATCAAAACATCACATTGTACCTTGTAAATGTGTATAGTTAATATGTTAATATATTAATTATTAATAATTTAAAAATTATTAAATTTAATAATTCTCCTTTGGTTCACTTCCCTGTATACAGCTCTTTCAATGTAGTTTTCCTCAAACTAAAGAACTGTGAGGTAAATAAATGAGTATTCTGACCTTTACAAAGCCAACATAGGGTAGTGATACTGAGATAGGATGACTGCAATAGACACTCACAGGTAAAATAATAGGAGAGTCTTATTTAGTCATTTGTAATTATAATTCTAAAATTCAGTCAGAAATATAAAATAATTTATGAATAAGTGTTCCAGAGCAAGGCCATCTGCAGAAATGAAGTCACCAAGGATGTCATCTCTCACTGGTTGTTGCAATTGTGCCAAAAATATTTCAGACAGGGGCTGGAGTGGTGGCTTGGCAGTTACAGTGCTTGCCTGGCATGTGCAAGTACGCGGGTTCAAAACCCAGCACCTACGTACACAACTTAGTGTCAAAGCAACGAAAGCCATGTGAAAAACTCAATAAAAATTAATTCTCTTGGGGCTGGAGTGGTGGCTCAGTGGTTACGGTGCTTGCCTGGCATGCACAAGTACGCAAGTTCAAACCCCAACACCACGAACCCAATGTAGTCTCAGAGCAGCAGAAGGCACATGAAAAACTAAATAAAAATTGTTTCTCTCTTTCTCTCTCTCTCACTGTCCCTCTCTCTTAAAAAAAATTGATTCTTTCTCTCACTGTCCTTCAAAAAAAAAATATATATATATATATTTCAGACATATCACACATAGTAGCAGACATCAGAAGAGATGGGAAAAGGGAAAAGGGGACACCCTCAAGGAAGAGAATGGGTCCTCTCAGAGAAGAGAGAGGTATTTCATCCCCTTTGCCCTCCAATTTTTATTGGGGACCCAGGGATCTTTCCAGAAAAGTTCTGTCCATGTCCACCCCTTGGCTTTTGACTGATGGTAGGATTGCATCATACTTCCAAGTTCTCACTGCACATGGTCTTACACCATGGAGGGGAGATTTTACTATTATAACGGCACGTGAAAATGCAAGGCAACTCTAAGTCACCATGGCCCGTGCTGAAGTCTTCTAATTGGAATGTGTTCTTAAATATTTTATGGTAAGGGGGAATTGTTTCCAATCATCCTGTCTCCCTGATTTCTGGAATCTGGTCTGTTTAAAGATCACAAAGTCCCCCCTTTCTGGGTATCTTGTGTTTTTCTTAGCTATAGAGAGGATCTTTAGGACCTCAATCTCTCCTGCAAATAACATGTTTACTGAGGAGTGTGACATATTCAGTTGATTTAAGACAGACAGGGCTGCAAGTAAACGGTTTCTCTGAAAGAAAGCATGTGGGGGCAGCACAGTAAGCCCAGTTTAAGGAACTGCCCCCTTAACCTCATGTTCCCTCTGTTCATGTCTGTCTGTTACTTTTCAATAAGAATCCAATCCCCTTCCTGGATGTGATTATGGCTTGACTACAATTTCTGGGCAATTCTCTCTATAGTCTATGTCTTCTTTGTTTTTCAATGAGAAATGATCTATATTTACACAGGAGTAACTTTCTCAGCATGCTGCTTGACCAAAGAAGTTGAAGACTCAAACACTTCTCATTTTGCAATGACTGTGCCCCTTTAAATAGAAGATGATGGTACTTTAATCTATGCATTTCTCTTTAAAATTCTGGAATATTTTGGATTTATACTCTATTAGACAAAAGTCACACCCACAGATATCTCTTAGATTGTCCACTCTCTGATTCTGGGTGGGAGTTATCATGTTAGAGGAAAATAATCCTAAGATTCTTAGCAACTTTTTGTCCAGTAGAAATTTTATAAGTTACACCCTTAAATATTTCTGTATTCTTAGTAAATAATATTCTTACAGACTAGTACTAAAGATGCTACTTCTCCCTGAGGACATTTTTTACTTGGAAAATTTTTTCTTCTGTGGGTAGAGGAAACCTTTTTTTATGTGAAACTAGCCAGGCATGACTCTTTGGTACCTACTCCAAATTCTGCTTGAACATTGAATAATTATATTTTTATTCCAATTCTTATCTGTACTTTATCGTATGAGGTATGAAATCAATGTTGACATTTTCAAAATTCTACTTCCAAATCTCCTTGGTCGAATGTACCAGTACAATGGGCATATTTTCTATTTTTCATATTATACCACAGCAATCTGAAGGCACAATTAGACTGGGTATGTGAGATGACTTAATGATGTTGCTGGCAGTCATAGTTGGCTGTTGTCTGGGATCTCAGTTGGGGCCATTCACTAGGATATTTAAAAATGGCTCCTTCATGTTACTTGGAATGCTTACCACATAGTACCTAGGGTCCAAAAGGAGCCTTCTGAGATCAAGCCTTTGAATAGACCATGGTGGATTATGTGAGAAATTTTATTGTCTAACCTAAGAAGCCACAAATGTCACTTGTTGTGAATGTTATTTGTCAAGGAAACCCTAAGTCTAGCTCAAATTCAAGAAAGAGGGTCAGAGTCTATTGATGAAGGAATGACAAGATGTGCAGAATGCAAAAAAGCACAGAAGCTGGAAGATATTATTTTGGCCTTGTTGTAAACCACCATCTGCCTCATCAGATTACTACAGTGTTATCTATTATAGACCCTCATCAAAAGTATTGACAGTAGTTTGTTTTGTAAGAAAATAACATTGTGGCAAAGGTAAAAAATCTTCAAAGAGGGGCTGGAGCGGTGGCTCAGCAGTTTCAGTGCTTGCCTGGCAAGCACGAGGACCTGGGTTCAAACCCCAGCACCATGTACACAACTGAGTGTTGGAGCAACTAAGGCCACGTGAAAAACTCAATAAAGTTGTTTAAAAAAAAAATCTTCAAAGAGAGATTGACCCAGACTAAGCAGATGATGCAACAAGCAGAGAAAATAAATATTTTGGTGATATAAGATTTTAGGTTGGGAAGTTTTAGGATGAATGAATAATGTTAGACAAAAAACAGTTATGTGGAATATACAGGAAAGCTATCTTATCTTTGAGACCTCAAAATTATTATGAGAACTAAGACTATGGATTTTTCAAAAGTCCATGACTTTTCTGATATGGAAGGAGCCAAGATGTTAGGTATCAGAATCACCTAGAGGATTACTAAAGAATGCGGAGGTCTCTTGTAGTAGGATAGAGCCTGGAGTTCTGCATTTTCACCTAGTTGTTCAGGTCATTCTGATACCCACTATAAGCTTGGAAATCACTGTCTTAGAGGTTTAATTTTCCCAAAGGATGCTTTACAAAGTTTAATCATTTAATGTTATGTTTACCAGCTCTCGTCTGTAAAGTGCTTTACAAAGTTATCCCAAATTGTGAAGACTATCATGACTTTTAACTTGCTTATAAGAGTCTTCTGTTTTATATACAATCAACACACTATTCTGTAAGTCTTGGAAATATATCTGAATATGAGGTAAAGAAGCTCTCTGTTTTATTTGTTCATGAAAACATGCTGTCTTCAACTTTTATTTGGCTTCTCTTCACATAAATCTACTCATCTTCTCTCACTGCTTCATTTATTTATTTTTTATTCAATAAACATTGTCTAACAACAGGAGGGGTTCATCATCATACAATCAAGAACAAAAGTATAATGACAGAACAAGCCAATATTGGTGTCAGACCATGGTTTCCCCCTTTGGGTTCCCCATGGTTCCATGTTTCACTTTACTTAAGATCCAAGTTAATTGGACTTCTTGTGGAAGTCAGAGGTTCCCCTCAGGTTAGATTCCCCCATACTACCTCCCTCTGGTCACCTTGATGTCCTTCCTATTCCCTTCCCCCCTCCCTCACTGCTTCATTTAATCCACAGTGGATTTCTAGAATTTTATATAAATTTAAGTCAACATTATGGGAATATCAGCTTTTAAAAAATGAGAAAACCCCCAAATCGATAGCATTACCTTTTCCATTTCCCAAGCCCTTGGTCTCATGTCATTGATTCCGTTTAATGAAGAGGAGAAGGTTGATTTTCTCCAGAATCTGCTTGGTCTTCACCCCATAGATGATTGGATTGATTGCAGGAGGCACAGTCACATAGAGATTGGCAAACAGTATGTGGAAGGAATGAGGTATATTGTGACCAAAACGGTGGGCGAGGACAGAGAATATGGCTGGTATGTAGAAAGTAAGAATGACACCAACATGGGAACCACATGTGCTAAGGGCTTTTTGGCGGGCATTCCAGGATGGAAGGTTAAAGACAGCATGAAGTATGAGAACATAGGAAATGCCAATGAGGATCAGATCTGACATGACAGTCATTATAGGCACAGCAAAGCCATACCATATATTGATGGAGATGTCCGCACAAGCAAGCCGGGCAACACCTATGTGCTCACAGTACGTGTGGGGAATGAGAAGCACTCGGCAGAAAGGCAGTCGCTTTAATAGGAACACACAAGGGAAGATGATAGAAAAGCTCCTGCTGATAATTCCCATCACAATCTTCATGATAATCTGATGGGTGAGAATAGTGGAGTATCTTAGGGGGAAGCAAATAGCAACATAGCGATCAAATGCCATGGCCAGCAGGATGGCAGAATCCATGGCAAAGCTGAAGTGAAGGAAAAACATCTGCGTAAGACATCCAGGAAATGTGATTTCTTGAGGACCCAGCCAGAAGATGCTCAATGTTTTAGGTACACATGTATTGGACAGAATGAGATCTGTAGCAGCCAACATGGAGAGGAAAAAGAACATGGGTTCATGAAGGCTATGCTCCATGAAAATAAGGTAGAGAAGTATGCTGTTTCCTGCAAGGCTCACAAGGTAGATAATAAAGAAGAGAATCCCGATCCAGTCACGGAACTGCTCCAGCCCTGGGATTCCAAGCAGGATGAACAGGCCTGGACCAAAGCTGCTCAAATTGAATGCCACCATTATGGTCATGGGTGGGATGAATCTCAGAAACTGCAAATAAAAATTTTATGACTGATGGTTACAATCATCTACAGACATTAATCTCTGAGCCTTCTTTAATATCATTCACTTGCTTTCAGTCTCGGAAATGATCAGTTATCCTCTTTTCTTCGCTAATAAATGCCTGCCAAACTTGCAGGCACAATTTTTGTAAACTTATTTTTTCGTCTAGTTATTATTTTTACAACACTCAGTTATGGTGCTGGGGTTCAAACCCTGGTCCTTGCACATGCCAGGCAAGGGCTGTACTTCTGAGCTACCTCTCCAGCCCTTAAGACACAATTTTAAGTCATAGTAGAAGTGATATTGAAATGTTTTCCCAGAGAAATAAGTCATAAAACTGAATTCAGTACTGCTTATGCATCAACAGCTCAGAAAATTTTCTAAGAAAATGTCTGCATAGAATCATGTCAAGCAGAGACTCACTTAATTGCTAGTTAGAGACTGGAACAAAATTCAATGTGAAATCCCAGTCCTGAAGAAATATGACATTACTAACATGTAGGATCAAAGGGTACTTAAGAAAGGCAGCGTCAATGTCTAAATCCTAAGCAGATCATGAGGTCTCTTTTCTTCCTTCCTTCTCCCTCACACTAAAACATTTGCCCTGGATCTCATCATTGTTATAGAAAAGTACACTAACATAAAGAGGAAAAATATTCTTCCCTAAAATTTAAGATTTCGGTGGGTTAATTTGACCAGAGTAATGTTCAAGAAAAGGCAGACTCTATTTAGTCAGGTATAGTGGCTCACACCCGTAATCCTAGCAAATTGGGAAGTTGAGACAGAGGGATCCCAAGTTCCAAGCAAGCTTCAGCAACTTAACAAGACCCTGTCTGAAAATAACAATAACAATAACAATAACAATAACAATAATAATAATAAAGGCTGGGGATATGGCTCAGTGGCTAAGTGTCCCTGGGTGCAATCCCGAATACCACAAATATTTAAGGAAGAAGAAAAGAAAGGCAGACTCTTGCTTCTGTACCTAATCAGCCCCTGTGTCATTACTGACATCAAGATAGGGTGCAGATCCTAAACAATACTCTAAAAACCTTCAATTATTTTCTTCATTCAATCTTAAGCATTAACTATCATCCCACCTCAAATTAGAGCATCAATGTTAAAGAGCCCACAGAACCCTCACCCATGTCAAAAATGAGAAAACTTTAATCTATCTACTGTGTCATCCCCCATTTAACTTTCACATCTAGGGAAAACTACTGCCTGAAATCCTCACTGTGCTTGATCTCTATATTCAGATGAATTAATTGTTTTTTCCACTAACTTCCACTTATCTACCATCCCCAGCAAGCTTAACTGACAAGCATTAAAACTAGAAATGCTCCCAAGTACTCATGAGGCATTTTGCATTATTGAATCAGAATGCTTACTGTGCTATTTTAATTTTTCTTTATTAACTTTCTGATTTAGTAAACTATAAACTTTGAAAGGACAGAAATCAGGTCTCTTTCGTACATTTATTCTTAGAATAGTGTGTGGTGCAATGTTCAATAAGTATTGGCAGAAGAAATTAACATAGAAGGGCCCTTGGAACTCCATACTAATAATTTAATCATTCAATTGTGAGCGATGATACTGGAATACAGTTTATTCACATTCACTACCCTACCATTCACCTATCTCTCCTTCCCTCTTGCTGCCACACAGTCTACCATAATATCACAGGGCAGGCTCCTACACTTTAACTCTGGGGAATGGAAGATCTTAAAGAGCATGGGAACTTGCTTTCCATATTCATATACTCTTCAACCTGATGAAGACTCTTACCAAAGGAATCCATTGTCATTACACCCCACTGAAGCAAGGATCCAAGGATACAGGTAGATGCAGGAAATTAGCACCTTTTCCACAACCCTTCAAAGTTCTAAATATAATAAAACATGCATAACTTTGCATTTCCATGATTCATCCAGCTGTCCCACACTGTACATTTTCTTTAATCTATTAATAAGCCCTCCGTCTTAGATCACAGACCCTTGAATCACAAAATCCTTATTTTTGTTTTTGATCACAAAATTTTTGTCTTTAGCAAATATTCTATTTTTGCATTATTTACAGATCTCTGATTGATTCATATTGTTCTCCCTTCCAAGAATAAAAATATTATCATGACATCCTATATCTCTACATGCTCAGTCTCACTCTGCACTAAACACAAGATATATCATTCAGTAATATCTTTATCATGAAGTACAATCATTTATGGTTTGTCCTTATTTCACACATGTCCATGTGAAAACCTTACTTCTACCCCTCAAAAAAATGAGCACCTGCAGTTGGTCTATGAGTCTCAGAGAACTGTTCCTAAGACCCATTTTAGAAGGCAAGTCCTCTACTCTCTTTTGTATGTGTGCTGCTCCATGGTGTACACAGGGAAATGGGAATCTTGATGCTTGTCCCCATCTTCCCAAAAGACAACAGGACATTCCTTCACATATGTGCTCACAAATACAAACATGAGTAAACATAGGAGTTAATTGAAAAGTCTCTAAGCTGGATTTTCAGACTTCAATCTACAGATAACTGTCCAGGCTCTGATATGGACAGTCCTAAATATATCATGACTACTTACTGTTTTAAATATTCCTCATATTCTTAGCATTAGAACTTTTGACCTCCAGGAAAATCTAAAAATATTTTGGAAAAATTAGTTGAAAGGACTAAGAATTAAGTTCCTGCTGGGTCCAGTGGCACATGCCTATAATCCAGCTATCAAGGAGGGTGAAACAGAAGGACCACAAGTTGTTACCAGCCTGGGGATCTCAGCAAGACCCTGTCTCAAAATAAAATTCAAAAGGGGCCAAAAGTGCAGATCAGGTATAGAACACTTGCCTACCATATAGGAGGCCCTGGGTTCAATTTCCAGTCCAAAAATTATTTTTTAAAAAGGAATAAATAGGGCTGGAGCGGTAGCTCAGCAGTTTCGGCGCTTACCTGTCAAGTATGAGGACCCGGGTTGAAATCCCAGCACCACGTACACAACTAAGTGTTGGAGCAACGAAGGCCATGTGAAAAACTAAATAAAGTTCTTTCTCTCTTTCTCTGTCTCTCTCTTACTGTCCCTCTCTCTTTAAAAAAAAAAAAAAGGAATAAGTAATATCTTGATAGACATTCCTCTTTTATTCCATTCTCTTAAGTAAGCATAAGCTCTACAACTAAGTTCAGGTTTTAATCTAGGCCTATCTTATGTCCAAATCAGCCCCACAACCCACCATCTTTACTCTAAGAATTCTTCACTGCTTCCCACAAACTCATACCTTGGAGGTCCTAGTCCTGGAATTGTTTTTGCAAAGGCAATATTAAGAACAGAAAGTGCAAAAATAAAGCAGATCAAAGGCAGACCACAGATAAAAGCAGTCTCAAGGTCAGGAAGGACAGACAAACAGAAGAACCTAAAGGAAACAAAAAAAACCCCAGATGTGGGATCCTGGTCACAACAGGGAAGAACAACCATAGAACCTGGAGGGTTGAGCTCAAACGTACCTCCCTTGTCTTCTCCAGGGATTAAAAACAAATTGGAAGAGAGGGCATCTGAGCCATGGAGACTTACAAGCCTCAAGTTCCTGTGCCTCAAATTAGTCTAGGATATGATCAAAGATTAAAACAAATTAACACTCCCCAGATTCGGAAACTATTCCTCTGCTAATGTTAGTGAAAATCTGTGTATTTAGAATCCAAAAACATGAAGATGTAAATATATAGTATATTTCCCTTACCCATCCCAAAGTCCATGACCAACACCCCTAAAACAAAAGGCTGATTAACAAGAGAAAAACGTGTCAAATTTATTCAATCTAAGTTTTAGTTGTCACAGGAGATTTCAGAAGTGAAGATCCTAAGATGCAGGGAAAGCCACATTCTTTTTTTTTTTTTTAAGAGAGAGGAACTGTGAGATAGAGAGAGAAAGACAGAATCAATTTTATTTAGTTTTCGTTGCTCCAAGACTTCATTGTGTGCATGGTGCTAGGTTTTGAACTTGAGTACTCGCATATGCAGGGCAAGCGCAATAACTGCTGAGCCACCAGTCCAGCCCCATTCTTTTGTTTTTAAGAGAGAAGTGCTGTGAGAGAGAGAGAGAGAGAGAGAGAGAATCAATTTTATTTAGTTTTTCATGTGGCTTTTGTTGCTCCAAAACTTTACTGTGCATGTGGTGCTGGGGTTCAAACCCACATCCTTACGCATGCCAGGCAAGCACCATAACTGCTGAGCCACTGCTCCAGCCCTGGAAAACTGTATTTTCAAGCTTAGGTTCGGTGAAGAATGGACAGCTAGGTAGAAATGTGATTGGACAAAAGTGGTGTGATCTTATGAAAACATGCTGGGGACACTAAACAAAACCCATTTTTTCAGATTCTTCTTAGTCTTTCTGTGCAGCAGTTTTCCCCTCTAGGTTTAATGCAGAGACCTCAGAAATTAAGGTGTTAGATCCTATTTTCAGGTGAGATAGATGAGCGACCTCATAAGGTTTTTTGTCTGTCCTTCAAGGAGAGTTTCCATTTCTATGTTTTCCTTGAGGAAGAAAATTCTAGTTTGTATGACATCTTTCTGGGGATAAACAGGAGAAAGAGGAGGGAGACAGGGAGAAGTGCAGAGAAAACTTGCTTCTGAAGCCCTTCCAATTTCCTTTATTTCAAAGTACTCAACACGATACAGACCATACTTTGGGCCACCACGTTGTAATACCAGTGGTAGCATAATTGAATTGAAGTGCTTGATCTATTTTGATCAGCAACGAGAAGAAGAAGAGTTGGAGCTATCGTGTCCTCTGGCCCAGTCCAGAACTCCTAACAATTTATGTGCAAAGCCTATTTTTTGTTCTTATGAGTCCTTGAAAGTGATTACTTGATGGCAGGTGATCAATATGTCTTTATTGAATTGAAATTCATCCTCCGTACCCTTGGATGACTACACCCTGGACACATTTCTCAGTGTGCCTGGCATCTCTGCAGCTGCCAAGAGACCTGTCTTTCCAATGGTTTCTTCAATAGCCAATCTTGCTTGGCAATTCTTTCCATCTTCCTACTGTGGTGAATCAACATTGACATTGTGCTCAGCTCATTATGTAGAATGTGGACAAGTAACTATTTCTGTAGGACAAAACTGTGACACTAATTACATGCAGGTCTGAAGATCATAGATATACAGCCTGGGGGTTTTAATCTAATCCTTCCAAAAAACTCCACACACCTCCTTTGAATTCAGGGAGAAAGACTAGTTTCAAAGTCTAGTAGCCAAAAATTGGCATTTAGTTCCAGTTTCCCTCATATTTTAACAAAATTTATCATTTTTATGGAAATAAACTTATACATGTAAGAGAAGGGAATAAGAATTTTGAAGTGTTTACAGACAAATCAGAAAAATAAAAGGGATAATATAATTATCATCTTACTATGAAAAAAATGAATCTCTGTGATGCTCTAGAATTTTATTTTTCTTTTTATTGAATTATAAATCCAGACAGGTTCCCATCATTATAAAATAGGAATTTCATCCATTAACTAAAACTCATTTGTTTTAACCCATTTATTGAGCATATATTATGTACTACCAAAATTGCATGCAATAGGAATATAATGGTAAACAAGGCAGATGATAACCTGGTCCTCATGACTAATAGAAACTATAGACATTAAAAACTAAATATGCAGGTGCTAGAGCAATGGCTCAGCAGTTGGAGCACTTGCCTGGCATGCGCAAAGACCCACTTGTCTTTTTTTTTTTTAATTCATTCAAGATAGTCTTACATTTAGGAGGGGATCTTTGCCATACAATCATAAACACATGCATAATGACAAAGCAAGCTGAGGCTGATGCCAATCCATGATCTCCCTCCTTTGGGTGCCCCCACCCCCAATCCCATGTTTCCCCCTACTTCATCCCCATGTTACTTGGGCTTCTCATGGAAGTTGAACTTTCCCCACTGGGTTGATTCCCCCTACTCCCTCTCTCCAGCTGCCTTGATTTCCCTCCTATTCCCTCCCTCGCCTCCCTGGCATCCTCCCTTCATTGCCCAGTGTCAGAAGCAAGTTTCCCCATGCTCGTGTAAAAATTCACCAATTTTGAGGTTCTTTTTAGCTTAGCCAACTATCAGCCTGTTTCCAATTGTATTCTAGCTTCCACATATGAGAGAAAACATTCGGCCCTTGAGTCTCTGACTTTTCCATCTCATAATTTTTTCCATCTTCATCCATTTTTGAACCCCAGCACCACAAACACAATTAAGTGATGGAGCAATAAAAACACAGATGAAAAACTGAATAAAATTGATTCTTAAAAAAAAATTGATTCTTGTCTTTCTCTATCTCTTACTCTCCCCCCTCC
The DNA here is from genome assembly GCA_004027875.1 of Aplodontia rufa. NCBI lineage: Eukaryota > Metazoa > Chordata > Mammalia > Rodentia > Aplodontiidae > Aplodontia > Aplodontia rufa. The sequence continues at coordinate 13,812 of PVKS010040783.1, forward strand.
CTCTTTAAAAATAAAGAAATATGAGTGTGTGTGTGTGCACGCGCACATGTACATACACACACACACACAAATGATCATCTGATCATCTTATCAAGGTTTTAGTTAGTACTAAAACTAAAAATGCATGTGCCATGAGAATGTATACAGGAGATACTATTCTAGTATACCAGACAAAGAAGGAATATCCCAAGAAGGAATTTTAATTAAAGCCTAAGTAAAAGTCACCAACCAAATAACAATGAACAGAAAGTCCATGTACTTGAGATGCTGAAACTAGGCAAGCAATGGTGTATGTATTATCGTAATATCATTTGCAGTTGTATCAGTCTAGCCTCTGGGGATATTTTCACCAACTTCTTCAAAATACAAAGATAACTTCACCAAGATTCCAGGAATATATTTTTTCTACTGAGTAAATAAGAGAGATGCTGAGATAAGGACATAGGACAATGGCTAAAATAATGTACAGTGGAATCTAAGCTACCAAAGGTGATTAAAAAGATCATGGATAATAAATGGTAGACTAGATTTCTGTTGAAGTTTAAATATACATGCAAAACTTATTTTTTTTTTTTTAAGAGAGAGGGACAGTGAGAGAGTCAGAGAAAGAGAGAAACAACTTTATTTAGTTTTTCACATGGCCTTGGTTGCTCCAACACTTAGTTGTGTACGTGGTGCTGGGGTTTGAACCCAGGTCCTCGTGCTTGCCAGGCAAGCGCCGAAACCGCTGGGCCACCGCTCCAGCCCCATGCAAAACTTATTAAAAACACATGATGCATGGGATATTTCATTGGGCAGAGTGTAAGAAAGTACAAAAGATTACGGTTCAGCCTTCAAGAAATGAAAATAGGTATTGAATAGAAAAATATATAAAATAAATAATAGTTTTTTATAGTAGCAAAAAATAAAGTCCCTGTATAAGCTCATTCTAAGCTACTTTAGAGACATTTATCAACATGCACACTCACAAACAGTCACACAGAATTTTATGTTACAATGCCAATTTTATTCCTAATTTATTCCAATTTTTAAAAATATATTCATTATGCCTTTATTTCAAGAGGGGACTTGGGAAATAGGTAGTTTTATCCTGAGATAGTTTCCCAGGAGAACTATTGATGGGTCCCACTCAATTTCATCCAAAATCCACACCACATTTTATTTTTTGAGTATGGCAACAACAATGAAAAATCAATTCTAGATTTACTTGCTCAAAGATCCAGGGAACTGCAAATGAATTGTAAATAAACACAAAGTATAAATAAATATCAATAACATGCAAGACTTGAGATTTCATGAGGAGTTGCTCTTTTCACTGAAGTTTTCCATGCCCTGCAATAATCTTAAGGAAAGACAATATTTATGCACTATCCTAAGGAATGAGAATCACTGAAGATTTTCAAGGGAAAGTGCTACAATCGCATGTGACTTATAGAATGCTCACTCTGGCTTTTATGGTGTACATTAGAAGGCGCTAATTTAAAACTTCTTAAAAAAGATTTTGACATATTCTCGGAGAGAAAAATAACACATTAGAACTCAGGCAACTCCATGCCATAAAAAGGTCAGAAAGTGATATTTACATCCACCAGAATGACTTACAATACTCCAAACTCAAATGTTCAATTTAAATGCTGAATTAATTTTGCTGGATGGTATCACGGGAGAAATAAAGACAAATCACAGTTGTCAGACTTAGCATTCTCATTTACAATTGTGCCATATACCACAAAGGAAGACAGGAAAGAGCACTTTTTTACAGAGAAAGGAAGTGAGGTTCTAGGTCAGTTTTGGAAGGAAAGTAATTAGACTAAGAGTTCAGAATCAAAATCAGAACTCAGAATTATACAAACCTACATTTGCATCCTCTATTTATTAAACATCTTTCTATAATTTTTGTAAGTCTGTGATTCCTCATTCAAAAATAAAATTAATGAATATTACTCTATCATACTTATTTTTAATTATTAATGTTAAATCATAAAATAAAATCTAGATGTAAAAAAAATTCTGGACGTTTTTTGATGCATTAAATAAGAAAAAAGGATTTGAAACTGATTTCTCAGATAGCAGGAAAAAAATAAAGCAAGTGAACAACTTAGAAAAAGGTAATAAAAATGTACACTATTTATACCAAAGAAGTTTGAAGAACTGCATCTGATAATTAGGGTAGAGTTTGATAACTACCATACGCAGAGATAAAGGAGATTTTTGCTTTTGATTCAAAAGCTGGGAAACCACAGGATGAGTTCCATGTGGGAAAATATCTACCCTTCAAATAACTTCAAACTTAGCAACAGGAGTGATATTAACCAGCTTTGCTGCTCCGCTACATCCGTCATTAGATTTTCCACAAAATTAGAAAGTAATTAAATCAAGAAGACACTTGATTTTCTGGAAGTCCAGATGATTTTTGTTTCTCTGCTCTTCTACTTCCCTATATTTTGTACAAGGGTAGAATACTAAATTTCAACCTGTTAGGAACTATAGCTTTATTTTATGTCTTCCTATATTTTATAAAATTTCAAGAAATCAAATTACTCTAAATTTCCCCTTCAGCGTCCACTCATTGTGTCCTCTTCCAAGAGAAGAGAATAAATTTGTTCTG
>PVKS010040784.1:0-16415 GCA_004027875.1 Aplodontia rufa
CAAATGATAGATAAAACAGATTAAGTAAAGTAGATTTGAGTAGATTATTAAATAAGAATGATGGCCACCCAAAAATACCAGGTTCTAATTCCTGGAATTTGTTTTACCTTTTAAGAAAAAAAGCTCTTTGCAGAAAAGCAATTAAGATAAGGATCCTTACAAGAGATTATCCTACATTATTTGGTGGGCCCTACCCACTTCTAAACCAATTACAAATGTCCTTTTAAGGGAAAAATAAAGGGAGACTTGATACACACACAGAATGAAAAAGAAAGTCCAGGTCAGAGGCACACAAGCCAAGCAAGTCTGGCAGCCATTCGAAAATGTAAGAAGCAAGGAATAGCTTCTCCCACAGGCCTCCAAAAGGAACAGGGCTTTACTGATGCCTTGATTTCATCTCACTGATAAAGACTTCAAACTTCTGGCCTCCAAAACTCTGAGTAAATAAATTTCAATAGCTTTAAGCCACCACATTTGTGGTAATTTGTTACAGTACCATCAGGAAACTAATAAACTGGTTACGTTATATAGACTGGATTTAACAGATATAAGAACATTTTAAAATTATAGTTGCCCTTCTTGGAACAATTCAGTTGTTTTAGTTTCAAATTAAATATGGGCATTATATCTTAAAACTTTAGCATGTTATTCTTACCCATTAAGTATAAGTTCTCAGGAGTGGTCACAGGAATATTAACAAGTTTAACATCATCTTCATCAGCTTTGTCCCAGGAATTAGAATTGCCACAAGCACAGCTATGGCAGGAATTGACACTCTGGACCTAAAAGTAAGACTGACATAAGTCATTTTAAAAATCTCTCTAGGATAGTATGTTTATTTATGTTTATTATTTATTTATATAAATCCTATTCCTGGGAAAATAATTCATGCAATTTCTACCTGAAGAAGTAATTCTGATAATATTCAAGCAAACTCAGGATTCATATAACCCTAAGTACACAAATATATCCCTTTACTTGTGTTTTTAATTTCTTCCATCAATATTTTTTAGTCTTTGTTGTATAAGACTTTTGTCTCCTTGGTTTATTCTGAAATATCTTATTCTTTTACAATTGTTTTCTTAATTTACTTTTGGGATTTTCCACTGTTACTGTGTAGAAATGTAATTGATTTCTGTGTTTCCGTACAACTTGAATTTGCATGGCTCTAACTACTAAATCTTTTTTTATAAAGTTTCTTTTCAGATATTTTGCCCACTTTTAAGTTTTTAACCCACTCAATTGATTTTTGATTTTTTTTCTTTCTTTCTTTCTTTTTTTTTTTAAAGACAGAGGGACAGTGAAAGAGAGAGAAAAACAATTTTTATTTAGTTTTTCATGTGGCCTTTGTTGCTCGGAGACTTCGTTGTGTACATGGTGCTGGGGTTTGAATTCACGTACTCCTGCATGCCAGGCAAGCACGTAACTGTGGAGCCACTGCTCCAGCCCCACACTCAACTGATTTTTACTGCATGGCTGCCAAATGGTGATTTGCTCTTGTGATTCTTTTCAATAAATACTAGGGAGAAAACAATGAAAAGAAATACACAAGTAGAACAATATTTCTGGGGCTGGAGCAGTGGCTCTGTGGTTATGGCCCTTGCCCGGCATGCGCAAGAACACAGGTTCAAACCCCAGCACCCACGTACACAGCTAAGTGTCAGAGAAACGAAAGCCATGTGAAAAACTCAATTAAAAAAAAGAAAAAATTGCTGTCTCTCTCTCTCTTTCTCTCACTGTCCCTCTCCCTTAAAAAAAAAGGAAGAAAAAAAGAACAATATTTCTAACGTAAATCAGCTATTTCCATCAAACATTAAGCAGTTATTTTTATAACGTTACCTATCTTATTTCCCTTTTAGAATTTTTGACAATGCTGGCTCTCTGCCAAATGCAAATTAAAAGTGTGTAATGTTGTATATGTCCTTCCTTAGCAAGGTCCACTAATTTATATTTCAATCATCTCTACATAAATGATTTCTAAATCCCAAATTCCAACTATGTTTTCTTTTGAGAAATCTGAACCCACCTTTTCTTCTGCGTATTAGTACATTGCACTTGGCTTTTCTGCTGGCATCTCAAACTGACTGTATCATATACACAAACTCAGCATCTTCCCACAACAAAAATTTGTCCTCCTTCCAAATTCACTAACAACACTTCCAATTCCCATAATTTCTCAAACTACAAAACAGAAGTCTTTTTCCAATACTTCTTCACACTTTTCTCATAACCAGTTACCAAGTGTTTTTAAATCATTCCTCCTACTTCTGTTGATATGACCATAATTTAGGCACTTATAATCTACTGCCTACAGGGCAGAAAATCCAGGCAGAAATCTCAGTTCACAGCCTCAGCAGAGAAAGGATGAGGTTGGCTGAAGGAAGTAAAATGATTCTGAAGACTTCTTATATCACTATCATGAAACTCCCCATATCTAATTCTAGTTAAACAGAAGTTTAGGGACTTGAGGGTGGCTCAGCAGTCACTGTATTAGCCTGGCATGCACAAATACACAGGTTCAAACCCCAGCACCACGTACACAATGAAGTGTCAGAGCAATGAAAGTCACAAGAAAAACTAAGTAAAACTGATTCTCTCTTTCTCTCTCACTGTCCCTCTCTCTTTATGGAAAAAAAAAAGTTACAAGATTCAACTGAAAATTTCTAAACAGGCATTCTCTAACACTGAGGAAGTCCCAATTACAGAATATGCATACTTTTTTTTTCTTTTTTGCTATCAGGGATTGAACCCAGCAGCACTCAACTACAAAGCTACATCCCCAGCGTGTTTTATTGTTTTATTTTGAGACAGGGTCTCCCTAAGTTACTCAAGGCATCGCTAAGTTGCTGAGGCTGGCTTTGAAGTTGCCATCCTCTTGCCTCAGCCTCCTGAGTTGCTGGGATTGCAGGTGTGAGCCACCATACCCAGGTAGAATAGGTATACTCTTTACTATCCTGTTCAGTTTCATAGAACTGAAAGTCTGTGGACCTTTGATCTAGATGTTCCAACCCAAAAGCCTTAAATTTTTATATTTTTGCTGGGCATGGTGGTATAAACCTGTGGTCTCAGTTACTCAAAAGGCTGAGAAAGAGGATTCCTTGAGACCAAAAGTTCAGTTACCTTGCAATGTATCAAAACTCCTCTCTGGGCTGGAGCAGTAGCTCAACAGTTGGAGAGCTTGCCTGGCAAATGCAAGGACCTGGGTTCAAGCCCCAGCACCACCTACACAACTAGATGTCAGAGAAAGAAAGGCCAGATGGAAAAAATACATAAAATTGATTCTCTCTTTCTCTATCACTCACTCCATCTTTAAAAAAACTCAGCCTCAGGGATGTAGGGGTGGCTCAGCAGTTACGGTGCTTGCCTGGCATGTACAAGGACATAAGTTCAAACCCCAGCACCACATGTACACAATGAAGTGTGGGAGCAATGAAAGTGACATGAAAAACTAAATAAAATTGATTATTTCTCGCACTCTCTCTCACTGTACCTCTCTCTTTAAATATATATATATATACTTCATTCCTCACTTATCCATCAGTATTATATTAAAGCTTAGGTAGGGAATGTGGCTCAGTGGTAGAGCACTTGCCAGGGATGCTCAAGGCCCCAAGTCCAATCCCCAGGACCACAAAAAAAAAAAAAAAGATATTATGAATTAAAATTTAAATTTAAAGATTATATGAATAAAAATTATCCAATTTTTAAAAATATACGAAGACTTTAAGGAGGTCTCCCACCTATCAGTTAACACTATATGAATGCTGCAAAGGAGGTCAGGAATTCCATACTTGGCTGCAGCAAGCCAAATACTTTTCCCTAAGCAAGCTCATCAAAGGATTCTTGTAGGGGCTGGAGCGGTGGCTCGGTGGTTACAGTGCTTGCCCGGCATGCACAAGTACACAGGTTCAAACCCCAGCAACCCATGTACACAACTAAGTGTCAGAGCAACTAAAGCCATGCGAAAACCTCGATAAAAATTGATTCTGTCTCTCTCTCACTGTCTTTCTCTCTTTAAAAAAAAAGATTCTTGTAACCTAGCACAACGGCTGGATGCATCATCCAGCTTCGTGTACAGCATCTAATTCTGAAGCATTCCTTTCACATCAAAACTATTCTCATAGGATCCTATGGACTATATCACTCAGTCAAATCAACTTGGAAACAAACTGTCTGAATACTTAGCAAAAAGATACTTTTACATGACTGAAGAGAGCAAACTTAACACTTAAGCTAATAAATAACAAGAAACATAGAAACACATGTAAGAATAATGCTATGTACATATATATTTTTACTTACGGAAGTCAAACTCTGTGCAGAACCCGAGTATTTACTGAAAAGTCCTCCATTAGCAAAGTTACAAGACTGAGATCCTTTGTCTTTGGCAGAACTTAAAGATAATGTCAAATTTTGTCTACTACTGGAACAACTTGAACCTATTAATAAATACACAAATATTTAAAGTATCAGTAATTTCAATGATAATTTTCAGGTAAAAATTGAAATGTATATTATATTCATTCAGAAAGCTTCTAATTTTTAAAACATACTCCACTCACCTGTGTAAATTATCAAAGATACAACATTAATATTTACATCGCTAATGTTTTTTAACACTGCTAAAATCTGCTTCTGAAATAAGAGTAAAGCATTCACCTAATTAATCAGGATGGTTTTTCAGTGGTCTATTATAGTCACCATAAAACTAACAACTATGAACTTTCAAACTTTACATATAACAAAATAAAAGCACATCCTGTCCTGAATTACACCTAAACCTTATCCATGTTGCATTGTATTGTATTTAGTTTTTTTATGCTTCTCTCTCCTCTACCCATCCATCAATTTTTCTAGAGCAGACAGCATATCTTAACTTTTCTTAATACATCAAGTAAGACACTCCCGGATTCAAATCCCAGTACTTTTAAGTTATATGACCTTGGGTAAATCACTTAAGTTTTACATATCTCAATTTTCCTTTATGTATAAAATGGGATAAATCACATAGAATTGTAGTCCTAATTCATAGGACTGCTATAAAGTTAAATAAAGCACCAAATATACAGCATCTGGCTGAAACCCAAGAAAATTTCAGTAAGGAAAAAAAAAAAGTAGCTATGAGCAGTGACACATGTCTGTAATCCCTGCAACTTAAGAAGGCTAAAGCAGGAGGATCACAAGTTCGAAGCTAGACAAGATCAACTCCAGTAAGTCACTAGCGTTCCTTTACTCCAGCAACAAATCCACAGAAGAAGAAATCAGGAAATCTCTCCCATTCACCATCTCCTCCAAAAAAATGAAATACTTGGGCATTAATCTTACAAAGGACATTAAGGACCTCTACAAAGAAAACTATCAAACACTAAGAAAAAAAATTACAGAAGACCTGAGTAGATGGAAAAACATTCCATGCTCATGGTTAGACAGAATCAATATAACAAAGATGGGCATTCTACCCAAAGCCCTATACAGATTCAATGCAATCCCCATCAAGATTCCTATGGCATTCTTCACAGATTTAGAAAAAGCAATTCTCAAGTTCATATGGAATAACAGGAGACCCTGACTAGCCAAAAGATTACTCTACAAAAGGAAGAAATAGGGGGTATCTCAATCCCTTACCTGAAATTATATTACAGAGCTGTAATAGCAAAAACAGCATGGTATTGGTATCAAAACAGAACCAAAGACCAGTGGAACAGAATAGAAGATCCTGAGACAAACCCCCATACCTTTAACTATTTGATATTTGATAAAGGGGGCAAAAGCATAGTGTGGAAGAAAGGTAGCCTGTTCAACAAATGGTGTTGGACAAACTGGACAGCCACATGTAGATAACTGAAGCTGGATCCTTATCTTTCACCCTGAACAAAAATTAAATCAAAATGGGTCAACGATCTGGATATTAAGCCAACAACTTTAAACTTACTAGAAAAAGAAGTAGGATCAACACTATAGGACATAGGAGTCAGCAGCGCCTTCCTTACCAAAACTCCCATGGCTCAAGCAGTGAAGTCAAGAATAAATGAATGGGATGCAATTAAACTAAAAAGTTTTTGCACAGCTAAAGACCTAATTAAGAACATCAAGAGGGAACCTACAGAATGGGAGAAAAACCTTTGCCTGCTACACCTCGGACAGAGGACTAATATCCAGAATATATAAAGAACTAAAGAAACTAAACAATAAAATCACAAATAATCCAATCAATAAATGGGCTACGGATCTTAAAAGAAACTTCTCACCAGAGGAAGTCCAGAAAGCCCATAAATCTATGAGAAAATACTGTACATCATTAGCTATAAGGGAAATGCAAATCAAAACTTCAATGAGATACCACCTCACTCCTGTTAGAGTGGCAAAAATGAAAAATTTGAACAACAACAGATGCTGGAGGGGCTGTGGGAAAAGAGGAACACTGTTACACTGCTGGTGGGACTGCAAACTGGTTCAGCCACTCTGGAAAGCAGTGTGGAGAATCCTCAAAAAATTAAGGATGGAACCACCTTATGACCCAGCTCTCCCACTCCTGGGGATTTTTCCCAAAAGAGTTAGAATCAGCATATTATAGTGATGTGGCTTCATCAATGTTTATAGCAGCTCAATTTACTATAGCTAGATTATGGAACCAACCCAGATGCCCCTCACTCGACAAGTGGATTCAAAATGTTTGGTACATATATACACTGGAATACTACTCAGCCATTAGAGATGATATTATGGCTTTTGATATCAAATGGATGGAGATGGAAAGAATTATGCTAAGTGAAGTATCCCAATCTCAGAGACTCAAGAGCCGAATGGTTTCTCTTCATCTGTGGAAGCTAGAATACATCAGGAAGCAGTATGTTAGACGGCTAAGCTAATAGTAACTTCAAATTGTATGATTCTCAACGCAACAGGGAGATGACTCCCTAGGATACTTGGAGGTGTAGGGTGGGGTACAGGGTGGGGGGAAGGCTTAGGAAGAACACCTAGGAGACTGGAGGGTGGGAATATGGGGGAATCATCTCAGAAGAAGATCTCTGACATCCATGAGATATCCATTTAACACAGGGGTTCTTCTGGGGGAAACAGCAACATGGGGAACCCAAGCGGGGAATCCATGATATGGCATTAGCTCTGGATAGCTAAGTATATATACATTGGTTCTTGAATGTTTAATAATGTTTCCCCCTCAAATGTAACTCTATATCCATCTAATAAAAAAAAAATTAAAAACCCCCTTTTCCTTCCCTTTCTGCTTTCCCTGCCTTCTGCCACCTACCCCCATAGCTATAGTTCCACCAGATTATGTGATATTTCGAATTTGGTTTGTCTAGTAACTAAAGTTGTCTGACTTTTACCCTAAAAAAAAAAACAAAAAAACAAGTTCAAAGCTAGCCTTTGCAACTTAATGAGGCCCTAGACAACTTAGTGAGATCCTGTCTCAAAATAAAAACAACAAGGAGTAAGGAAGTGTCTTAATAATTAAAGTACTCCTGGGTTCAATACTTGGTACCAAAAAAAAGTAAAAGAGAAAAGAACATAAAATTTCAGTAAATGTCAGCAACCACTATGGCAATATTTACATTCCAAATTATCGTTCCTTAATTGTATGCTGGACAAATACATTAGGAAAAGCATATCATACGGGCTGGAGCAGTAGCTCAGCAGTTGGAGCACTTTCCTGGCATTTGCAGGGACCTGGGTTCAAACCCCAGCACCACATACACAACTAAGTGTTGGAGAAACAAAAAACAAATGAAAAACTAAATAAAATTGATTCTTTTTTTCTCTCTTCTTTTTTTTTTTTTTTAAGAGAGAAGGACAGTGAGAGTCAGAGAGAGAGAGAGAGAGAGAATCCATTTTTATTAAGGTTTTCACATGGCTTTTGTTGCTCTGACACTTAGTTGTACACATGGTTGCTGGGGTTTGAACCATGTACTTGCTACTTGCAAATGCCAGGCAAGCGCCATAACCGCTGAGCCACCGCTCTCCTCTTTCTCTCTTTTAACACACACATACATACACACACACACACACACACACACACACACACACACAAAAGCATAATATACACCAAATAACAAAATCTTAGAAATCTAGCATGTTTAAGAAATTATATTTATTGCCTCAATTTAGCAATATGTACCATGTCTCTAACAAAAATTACAAATTCTTTAAAAGCCAGCAATTCTTCTACAACTTTAGTTTCTGAAAAAAAACTAAAATATGTGCAAAATAAAAAAACACTACTGTGAACAATATGGAAATAGTAAATTAATAACGGTATATTTGTACAAATTTTTACTTTATTTTATTTAGCTTTTCATGCAGCTTTTGTTGCTCCTAAAGTTTCCTGTGTATGTGGTGCCTGGGTTCGAACCTGCATCCTCACGAATGCCAGGCAAGTGCTATAACCACTGAACCACTGCTCCAGCCCCCATTTGTACAAATTTAACCCAAATTACATATTAAAAGTGATAGCAGGGGGGATGGAGCGGTGGATCCATGGTTGTGGCGCTTGCTCGGCATACATGAGTACACGGGTTCAAACCCCAGCACCCACGTACACAACTAAGTGTCAGAACAATGAAAGCCATGTGAAAAAAAAAATTCTGTCTCTCTGTCTCTCTCACTGTCCTTCTCTCTTTAAAAAAAAAAAATAGTAATAGCAGGGCCTGGAGTGGTGGCTCAGCAGTTACAGCACTTGCCTTGCAAACGTGAGGACCTGGGCTCAAGTGTTGAAGCAACAAAAACCAGATAAAAAAAGAAAATTGACTCTCTTAAAAAAAAAAAATTAATAGCAAGGAGCTAAAATGATGGCTCAGGGACTATAGCACTTGTCTGGCATGGGTGAGGACGTGAGGACATGAGGATGTGGGTGGTGCACCCCAGCACCATATACACAGCAAAGAGTCAGAGCAATGAAAGCCACATGGAAAACTAAACAAAATTAATTCTTTTTTTCTCTCTCTCTCTCACTGTCCCTTTCTGTCTTTAAAAAAAAAAAAAAAAAGTGATAGTAGGGGGTGGGGCGGTATTTCAGCGGTTAGAATGCTTGCCTGGCATGTGTGAGGACCCTAGTTCAAACCCCAGTACCACATGTATAATTAAGAGTTGAAGAAAGGGCTGGAGCAGTGGCTCAGCGGTTATGGCGCTTGCCTGGCATGTGCAAGGATGCAAGTTCAAACCCCAGCACCACATACACACCAAGGTGTCTGAGCAACAAAAGTCACATGAAAAACTAAATAAAAATTGATTCTGTCTCTCTCTGTCCCTCTCTCTTTAAAAAAAAAAAAAAAAAAAGCTGAAGAAACAAAAACCAGATGAAAAAACATATAAAGTTGATTCTCTCTCTCTATCCTTCTCTCTCTCTTTAAAAAAAAGTGATAGCACATATTTATTGACCTGAAAAAGTATTATTACAAAAATTCACTTATAGATAACATGAAAGTTTATATCTCAATATAATTAGGTGCAAAAATATAAATGGGAAGACATACACTAAATCATTATCAGTAGTTATTTCTGTGCTGCAGAATTTCAAATGATTTTAATTTTTTTGTTTACTTTTCTGTATATTCTAATCTTTCTAATATGTTTCTTAATTACTTATGAGTTAAGTATTAAGGAAAAAAATCTGAAGACTAAAATACTGAAATCACTGTATTCTAGACATGATTTACACATAGAACTTCTTTTGTAGATTTAATTCAGCTATTTCCACATACCTTTGTCTGACGCTGCTCTTTTAGCGTATTCAAGTAGGAGGTGCTCTGGTTCCCATGGTACTATTTTTCCTTTCTTCTTTCCACGTTTTCTTTTAAAGTGATGGGCCAGAAAAATTACAGATATAGCACTCACTGCAGTTACAACAAACAACTTTTTAGCTACTGGTGAAAATTTGATCTGGAAAAGATGCAAAAAAAAGTCTCAACAGATTTTTAAAAATTGAAATCATATTGAGGGGTGCTGGAGCAGTGGCTCAGCAGTTGTAGAGCTTGCCTGGCATGGGCAAGTGAGCAAGTTTGAGTCCCAGTACCATGTACAAGATTTCCAAGGGAAATCTTGGAGCAGTGAAAACCATATGGAAAGCTAAATAAGTTTGATTCTCTCTCTCTCTCTCTCTGTCCCTCTCTCTTTAAAAGAAAGAAATCAAACAATCAATCAATCAATCATATTGAGGGCTGGAGCAGTGGCTCAGAGGTTATGACACTTACCCAGGAAGTACGAGAACCCAAGTTGGAACCCCAGTACTACATACACAACTGAGTATCAGACCAATGAAAACCAGATGCAAAATTAAATTAAAAAAAGATTCTTTCTCACTGTCCATCTCTCTTTAAAAAAAAATCATATTATCTTTTCTGAGCGCAGTGAAATAAAATTAGTAATCGAAACCACCGATACATAAAAATTAAACAATTTACTCTCACTTTTGGTTTCAGGGATTGAAACAAGAGGCACTTAACCACTTAGCCACACCCCCAGTGCTTTCTATTTTTTGATTTTGAGATAGGGTTTCACTGAGTTGCTTAGGGCCTATGTTGCTGAAGCTGGCCTTGAACTTGTGATCCTCCTGCCTTAGCCTCCCAAGTCATTTGGAATTAGAGGAGTGCACCACCAAACCTGGCTAAACAACCTACTCTTTTTTTTTTTTTCAAAGAGAGAGGGACAGGTGCTGGAGTAAGTTCAAACCCCAGCACCATGTACACAACAAAGTGTAGGAGCAACGAAAGTGACATGAAAAACTAAATAAAATTGATTCTCTCTCTCTCTCTCACTGTCCCTCTCTCTTTAAAAAAAATAAAAATAAAAAAACAGAGAGGGACAGTAAGAGAGAATCAATTTTATTTAACTTTTCATATGGCTTTCATTGTTCTGACACTTCGTTGTGTTTGTGGTCCTGGGATCAAACCCACATCCTTGCACATGCCAGGCAAATGTTACAACCGCTGAGCCACTGCTCCAGCCCCTAAATAACTTACTCCTGAACAACCAATGGATCAAGGAAGAAATAAAGAAAGAAATTTTAAAATGTCTTTAAAAAAATGAAAATGGGGCCTTGAGCCCCTCTCTCTCTTGCTTGGCCCACTCTACTCTTACTTACAGGGTGCTACCTTTACCTACACCTTTGATGAAATCTGTACTTTTCCTGTTTAAAAAAAAAAGGAAAAAGTAAAAATGGAAGACACATCATAAAAGGACACATCAGTAAAAGCCATAGAAGAGGTTTACAGCAATCAGTGCCTACATCAAAAAAGCAAAAAGGACCATGCACAACAGTGCATGCTTGTTATGGTGAAAAAATTTGAAGAGGACACACACACAAAAAAATGAAAAAACATTCTATGTTAATGAATTGGACAAATAAATATTGCCAAAATGTCCATGCTACCCAAAGCAATCTACAGACTCAATGCAATACCAATCAAAATACCAAAGACATGGGGCTGGAGCAATGGCTCAGTGGTTGTGGTGCTTGCCTGGCGTGTGTGAGCCTACATGTTCAAACCCCAGCATCGGGGCTGGAGCGGTGGCTCAGTGGTTTCGGGGCTTTCCTGGCAAGCACGAGGACCCGGGTTTAAACCCCAGCACCACATACACAACTAAGTGTTAGAGCAACTAAGGCCATGTGAAAAACTCAATAAAGTTGTTTCTCTCTTTCTCTGTCTCTCTCACTGTCCCTATTAAAAAAAAAAAAAAACCCAGCATCATGTACACAACGAAGTGTTGGAGCAACGATGGAGCAACGAAGGCCATATTAAAAAAAAACTAAATAAAAATTGATTCTGTCCTTCTCTCTCTCACTATCCCTCTCTCCAAAAATAAATAAATAAAAATCAAAGACATTCTTTACAGAACTAGAAAAACAATCTTTTTTTTTTTTTTTAAAGAAAGAGGAACAGTGATATAGACAGAGAAAGAGAGAAACAACTTTATTTAGTTTTTCACATGGCCCTAGTTGCTACAAGACTCAGTTGTGTACGTGGTGCTGAGGTTTGAACCCGGGTCCTCGTGCTTGCCAGGCAAGTGCCGAAACCGCTGAGCCACCGCTCCAGCCCCTAGAAAAACAATCTTAAAATCTGTACGGAACCACAAACCCCCAAATAAACAAAGCAATCTTGAACAAAAGGATCTAAGCAAGAGGAACTAAGCGAGAGCCATTACGCTATCTGATTTCAAAATATATTGCAAAGCTGTCGTAATCAAAACAGAATGGTTTTGGCATTAAAAGACACACAGACCAATGGAACAGAATAGAGAACCTAAAAGTAAACCCACATATCTACAGTTTTTTTTAAAAGGTGATAAGAACACACACTGCAGAAATGTTTTCAATAAAATGGTGTTGAAAAAGTGGGGTATCCACATGCAGAGGAATGAAACTAGACCCATATCTCTTACTAGTTATACTAGCTGCAAAAATCAGTACATTAAAGAGCCAATCCATTTGCCTTGAAACTATAAAATTACTATAGGAAAACGGGAAATGCTTCAGGATACTGGAATAGGCAAGGGTTTTCTGCCTAAGACCTCAAAAGCACAGAGCAAAAGCAAAAATAGCCAAATGGGATCACATCAAACTAGAAAGTTTCTGCATAGCAAATGAAAACAATCACCAGAGAGAGAACACAATCTACGGAATGGAGAAAATATTTCCAAACTAACAGCTGACAAGGGCTTATATCCAGAATATCTATGAAACTAAAAAAACTCAGTATCGAAAAAAAAAAAACCCAAAAACCCTAACTCAGTTAAAATATGGACAATAAGGGTCAATAGGAGTGTTACAGCAGGTGTTTAGCATGCATGAGGCCCTGGATTCAATTCTCAGCACTACAAAACAAAACAAAAATAAGACAACAGACCCAAACAGACATTTCTCAAAAGATGGCTAAAAGGATCAGGTGCAGTGGTGCACACCTGTAATCTCAGCTATTCCAGAGGCTGAGGCAGGAAGATTCCAAGTTCAGGCCAGTCTTTGCAACTTAGTGAGATCTCTTCTCAAAAACAAGGGCTGGGGATATTGTTCCCCTAGATTTAAACCCCAGCACCACCAAAAAAAAAAAAAAAAAAAACACTAAAGAAACAACACTAATCATCTAGAAAATGCAAATCAAAACCATAAGCAGGGACTGGGGTATAGATCAGTGGTAGAGCATTTGCCTACCATGTGAGGCCCTGGATGTAATCCTCAACCTGAAAAAACAAACAAATAGTGAGCTATTATTACCTTACTCAAGTAAAAATGGCTATTATCAGCAGACACAAAGGCTCATACCTATAAATTCCTAGCAACTACGAAAGCTGGTCAGGAAGCCTGCGAGTTTAAGGCCAGCCTCAGCAATCTAGAGAGACCTATCTCAAAAAATTTAAAAATGGCTGGGGATACAGATCAGAGGTAGAACACCCCTGGGTTCAATTCCCAGTTCCCAAAAAAAAAAGACCATTTTCAAAAAGACAAAAAATAAATGCTGGGAAGGATGTGGAGACAAAGGAACCCCTTTCTTGCACACTGTTAGTAGAAATGTAAGTTAGTATAGTGATTATGGAAAGCAAAGCAGTATGGAGTTTCCTCAAAAAAATTAAAAATAAAATTGCCATATGATCCAGAAATCCCAATACTGGGTACCTATCAAAGGAAATAAAATCGTATGTTGAAGAGACATCTGCACTCCCATGTTTACCACAGCACAATTCACAATAGCCAAGAAATGGAAATAACCTAAATGTCTTATCTACTGATAAATGGCTATATAAAATGTGGTACATACACATAATGGAATATTAGTCATAAAAAAATAATGAGATCCATCATTTCGTATAACAACAACATGGGTGGAAGTGGACATCATTATATTAAGTAAAATAAGCTAGGCACAGAAAGACAAGTATCACATGATCTCATTCATATGTGGAATCTAAAAAAAGATGATCTTATAGTAGTTGCCAGTAGAACAGTAGTTCCTCCAGAGGCTGGGAAGAGAAAAGGAGAAGGAAGGAAAGGACAAAGGCTGATTGATGAGCAATAAATGGTACATAGATATGAGTAAGAAGTTGTGTGTGCTATGGTATATTAGAGTGACTCTAGATAACAATTACATATTTCAAAAAGCCAGAAGAGCTAAGCACAGTGGTGCACACCTGTAATTCCAGCTACTCAGGAGGCTAAGGAGACTCACAATTTTGCAGCCAGCCTCAGCAAATTAGCAAGGCCCTAAGCAACCTAGCAAAACCCTGTCTCAAAATAAAAAATAAAAATGGCTGGGGATGTGGCTCAGTAATTAAGTATCCCTAGGTTCAATCCCCAGTTTAAAAAAAAAAACAAAAAAAACCAAAGAGGCAAGGAGGAGGATTGTGTATATTTTCACCATTAAGAAAAAAGCCTGAGGGCTGGAGCAGTAGCTCAGTGGTTTCGGCGCTTGCCTGGCAGGCACGAGGACCTGGGTTCGGGCCCCAGCACCACGTACACGGCTAAGTGTTGGAGCAACTAGGGCCATGTGAAGAACTAAATAGTTGTTTCTCTCTTTCTCTGTCTCTCTCACTGTCCCTCTCTCTTTAAAAAAAAAAAAAAAAGCTTGAGGAGATATGTTTTACCTGATTTAAACATACACAATGTATACATGCCATCAAAATATAACATGAGGCACTGGAATGGTGGCTCAGAGGTTGGAGCACTTGCCTAGCATGCACAAGGACCCAAGTTCAAACCCCAACACTACATACACAACTAAATGTCAGAAAAACAAAGAACAGAAGAAAAAATCTATTCTCTCTCTATTTAAAAATAAATAAATATCTTTATTTTATTTTTTTATTTTTAAAGGGAGAAGGACAGTGAGAGAGAGAGAGAGAGAGAGAAACAACTTTACTTAGTTTTTCACATGGCCTTAGTTGCTCCAACATTTAGTTGTGTACGTAGTGCTGGGGTTTGAACCCGGGTCCCCCTGCTTGCCAGGCAAGCGCCAAAACCGCTGAGCTACCGCTCCAGCCCTAAAAATAAATAAATAATATGATATCCGATTAATATGTGCAACTTTTGTTTTTAGCCAGGTATATTGCTGTGTACCTGTAGTCCCAGCTGTTCAGAAGGTTGAGGCAAGCAGATCACTTGAGCCCAGGAGTTAAGAGACCAGCCTGGGTAACATAATAAGACCCAATATCAGGAGAGAAAAAAAGACTCAGATCCAAAGTGAGTGAAAGGAAAAATATTCCATGCAAATAGTAACCAAAGAATGCAGAAATGGTTATACTATCAGAAAAAATAGACTTTAAATCAAAAAGTTTACAAGAGACAAAGTACACTATATTAGTAAGAAATTCAAGATGTAATAATTACAAACATTTATTTACCTAGTTGCAGACCATGAAGCAGAACTGAGGGGAGAAACAGATCTGCAATAATGGCTGGAGTTTTTAGTAACCACCTCTCAATAATGGATAGAGCAGAGAGAAGATAAGAAGGGGAAAGAAAGGCCTGGAGAAGTGGCTCACTGGATGGAGCGCTTGCCTGGCATGCACCAGGACCTGGGTTCAAACCCCAGTACCTCATATACAACTAAGTGTCTGAGAAACAAAGGCCAGATGAAAAAAATAAATAAAAATGATTCTATCACTCTCTCCCTCTCACTTTAAAAAATAAATAAATAAAGGGGAAATAAATAACTTATTATAATAAATAAAATACTTGGGTATTAATCTAACCAAGGAGGTAAAGAGCTCTACAATGAAAATTATAGAACACTGAAGAAAGAAACTGAAGAAGACCTCAGAAGATGGAAAGACATCCCATGTTCTTGGAAAGGTAGAATTAATATTATCAAAATGGCCATACTGCCAAAAGCACTATAGAGGATTTAATGTAATCTCCATCAAAATACCAATGACTTTCTTCACAGAACTAGAAAAAATAGTTATTAAATTCATTTGGAAGAATAAGAGACCCAGAATAGCCAAAGCAATACTAAGCAAGAAAAGCGAAGCAGGAGGCATCACTATACCAGATCTGAAATTATACCACAGAGCTGTAGTAACAAAAACAGCATGGTATTGGTATCAAAACAATATGAAGGGGCTGGAGTGGTGGCTCAGCGGTTACGGCACTTGCCTTGCATGTGCAAGTACGCGGGTTCAAACCCCAGCACCACGTACACAATGAAGTGTGTGAGCAACGAAAGTGCATGAGAAAATAAAACTGATTCTGTCTTTCTCTCTCTCGCTGTCCCTCTCTCTTTAAAAAAAAAAAAAACAAAAAACAATAACAATATGAAGACATGAAGATCGATGGAATAAAAGACACAGAGACAAATCCACAAACCTACAGCTTTCTGTGTATTCAAAAAGGAAGCAGAAATATATATCTTGGGGAAGTGACAGCCTTTTCAACAAATGGCGCTGGGAAAACTGGAGCTAAGTACCCCTGA
>PVKS010040785.1:0-16409 GCA_004027875.1 Aplodontia rufa
TCTCTCTCTCTCTCTCTCTCTCTCTGTCTCTCCCTCTCTCTCTTTTTATGGTCAAATTAACTGACTTTAGGCTCTCTCCCCCTCTCATTCTCTCACCCACTGTCTTCCTTCTTTCCCTCCACTTTACCTCTCCATTTATCTAATCTTCCTCCCATGCTCCACCTAATACCAACTTAAGGTAATAATAAGATCACTAACAAACTAATAATCATTTGTTTATTTGGTTTCAGAATTTTTATCGTTATTTCATTGAACTTTAGGAATTGAAGGGAACAATTGCACCAAAATTTTGTTCTCTCAAGGTTGACTAGAAAAAGAGTAGGCTTAGAAGAGACTGTAGTAAACAGGCTCAATAGCTTCTCTTAAAGAGGGACTGATATTATGGTCAGCACAGATCACACACTGAATTAAAATAGTGGTATTCAGAAATCCACCCAACCGAAGGTCCATAAGGAAAAGAAGCTCACAAAGTAAATCCTCAATTGAAAGAAGAAAAAAGAAAAATACTGAAAGATGGGTAGACATGCAAAAAATAAGAATATACAAGGGAATGAAGCAGACCAAACTACCTATAATGCCTCAAAAACTCATGTCAATAACAGCACAGTGGAAGAAATGATAGAGAACAATTTTAGAAAATTCATACATAAATCATTCTACAAGCAAAAAGGTTAAGTAAGGAAAGAGAACAAAGAAGAAATATAGAAACTGAAAAACCACTTCAGTAGAGATCCTGAAAAATCATACAGAAAATCTCAAAAGATTCAATAAAATAAATTAAAAATACAATGGAAAGCAAAACCAATAGATTAAACCCCTGGGAAGAAAAACTTTACAGTTTCAAAGATAAAGTAAGTAATCTTGAAATACAGTAGACTATATAGCAAAAAGATTTTGAGATCACAAACAGAATATTAAAGAAATTTGAGTTAACATCAAGAGACCAAATTTGAGAGTTGTTGGAGTGGAGAAAAACATGGAGGTACAAACTAATGGTCTGCACAGTATGTTCAATGAAATCACTTCTAAAATTTTTCAAATTCAAGAACAAAGTGGAAACTCATATTCAGGATGCAGAGAGAATTCCAAATATACAAAATCACAATAGATCCACCCCAAGGAACACTGTTATGAAAATTTCTAACATATAGATCAAGAAGAAAATCTTAAAACCTGCAAGAGAAAAGAGACAAATCATGTTTAGTGGAAAACCAATTCACATCATGACTGACTTCTCAACCCAAACACTAAAATAAGAAGAGGTTGGAAAGTATACACCAAGCTCTGAAAGAGAAGGTTTGCCAAGAATACTATACCTGGCAAAATTAAGCTTCAAATTTGATGAGGAAAGAAAAACCTTCCAGAACAAGCTAAAGCTAAAAGAATTCATAATTAGAGTTCCTCTTTTCCCACAGCCCCTACAGTATCTGTGATCATTCATATTCTTCATATTGCAAGTTGACTGGAGTGAAGTGGAATAAAAATTATGCTAAGTTAAATATCCCAAACTTATAGATTCAAGGGCTGAATGTTTTCTCTCATATGTAGAAACTAGAGTAAAATCTAAGGCAGGATGAAAGTAAGCTAATTGAAATAATAAACTCACCATACTTGAGATTTCACATAATCTGGGGAATCATACCTATGAAGGTGGGGAAGAAGGAAGGGAGACAGACAGGGGAAGAAGGGATTAAGGGGGTTACTAATGCTACTGGTAACTCTGGAATTCCATAAGAAACCCAACAATACACAGGCAGGCAGAGAAACTGAGAAATTTGAAAAATTAATTTGCATGTACATGCTTATTTCTATCTATAACATGGGGGTATTTAAGAAGAGACAAGCAAGTGGGGAGTGGATGAAGTTTGGAGATCCTGGACTAGGATAAGCCTTAACCTACTTTGTCAATATCCATGTATGCATGAATATGTAACAATGATTACCTCTAATATATAAGACTATATTGAATAAATAAAAAATAAATAATCACTTAATTTAAAAAAGATGAATAAAAAAAAAGAAGCAATACCAATCCTCCTCAGATTATTCCATGCAATAGTAAAGGAGAGAACTCTACCGTACTCTCTACAAAGCTAGTATCCTGACACCATAACCTGACAAAAACAAATAAAGAGAAAAACACTATAAATCAATATCTTGATGAACATAAATACAAAATCCTTTTATAAAATATAGGCAACCACATACAAAAAACAATTAAAAAGATAGTACACCATGATCAAGTGAGATTCATCCCAGGAATGCAACGTTTGTACAAAATTTGGAAGTCGATAAATATAATTCACTACATGAGTAGAATTTAAAACAAAAATCACATGATAATTTCAGTAGATGCAGGAAAAATTGGCAAGGTACAGCACCCATTGATGTTCAAAATTTTAGGAAAAAAATAGGAACAGGAAGGACTTACCTCAGCACGACAGAGGTCATTAATGACAAACCTAATGGGTTACATTATTCTGAATGGAGAAAAATGAAAAGCATTTCCAGTAAAAACAGGAACTAGACAAGGATGCCCACCTTCACCACTCCTGTTCAACATAGTCCTTCAAACTCTGGAGCAATTAGTCAAGAGGAGGAAATTAAAGTGAAATGAATAGGTAAAAAAGAGTTCGAACTATCACTGTTTGCTGATGACATGACTGTATATTTAGAAGATAAAAAAAAACCTTCCAACAGAAGACTTATAGAGTTCATAAATGAATTCAGCAAGGAGCAGGATACAAAATCAACATTCATAAATCATTTGCATTATTTTATTACATTGATGAATATTGAAGAAGAAATTAGAAATACTACTCCATTCACAATTGCTTTAAAATTACTTGGGAAACAATCTAACAAAAGAGGTGAGGGACCTCTGCAAATGAAAACCATGGAACACTAAAGAAATAAATTGTAGAAGACCTTCGAAGATGGAAAAATCTCAAAGGTTCTTGCATGAAGAGAATTAATATCAAAATGGTCATGTTACCAAAAGTACTATACAGATTCAAAGCAATTCCCTTCAAATTTTCAATAACGTTCTTCATAGATTTAGAATAAGCCTTCAGGAAATTCATTTGGAAAAATAAGAAACCCAGAATAGCCAGAGCAATCCTTACTGACAAGAGTAAAGCTGGAGGAAACACAATAGCAAACTGCAAATTATACTAAGAGCTATAATAATAAAAAGGGCATGGTACTGGCACCAAAACAGACATAGAGACCAATGGAATAGAAAGAAGTCATCAAAACTAATCTGCATAATTACAGATAACTCATAGGTAACAAAGGAGCCAAAACATAAGCTGAAGAAAATTTAGTCTCTTTTACCTAATGGTGCTTGGAAAACTGTTAACCCATATGTAGTAAAAAGAATCTCAGTCTCTATTCCTCACCCGGCACAAAACTAAGCTCAACATGGATCAAAGACCTTAGAATTAGACCAGAAACCCTGCACGTACAAGAAGTAATGACAGGCCAATACTCCAACACACTAGCTTAGGAACTGACATCCTAAACAAGATCCCCAAAGTATGAGATATAAAAGGGGGAGGGAAGATCAACAAATGGGAAGATATCAACTTGAAAAGATTTCTCAGAATAAGAAACTATTAAGAGTATGAAGAGAGAACAAACAGAATGAGAAAAACCATTTGCCTCCTACACGTCATTAATATCCAGGATATACAAAGTAGTTAAAAAACTTAACACCAAAAAAAAAAAAAAAAACAATCAATAAACAGGCAAAATAACTGAACAGACACTTCTCAAATGAAGAAATGTCAACAAATACATGAAAACAGGCTCGACATGAGGATGGACCAGTGCATCAGTAGTTGCAGTACTTGCCTTGCATTCACTAGGACCTGGTTCAAATCCCAGCACCACAAACACAACTACATGTTTCAGAAAAAAAAGGCTGGGTGAAAAAATAAATTAAATTCATTCTTTCTCCATCTCCTTAGAAAAAGAAGGCTCAACATCTCTAACAATTACAGAAATGCCAGTTAAAACTACAATGAAATTTCACCACTCCAATAATTAAGAATACAAAGAACAAACAAAGTCAGGGATGTGGGGAAAAGAGTAAACTTATGCAATGGTGGGACAGAGAACTGGTATAACCACACTGAGAAGCAGTTTGGAGAATCCTTTAAAACTAAGAATGGATCAACCATTTGACATAGCTGGCCATTCTACTCCTTGGTATATATTCAAAGGAGGTAAAATTAGCATACTACAAGATTGCAGCCACATCAATGTTCAAGGCAGCTCAATTCATAACAGCCAAGTGATGGAAACAAGCAGTGTGCCCATCATTTGATGAATGGATAAAGAAATTGCAGCATATACAGAAAATGGAGTATTACACAGCTGCAAGAAAGATAACATTATGTCATTTACTAGCAAATGGGTAGAACTTGAGGATATTGTGCTAAGTAAAATAAGCCAGAATGAAAAACCCAAGGGTCAAATATTCTCTTTAAAATGAGCAAGTAAACCCAAAATAAAGAAAAAGAACAGAGGAATAGTCAAAGGTGAAGGAAATGAAGGAAGAAAGAAATGAAAAGAAAAAGTTGATGGAAGGATTCAGACTCAACTTGCTCATGCTCATGTATGAATATATCATAGTGAATCTCATCAATATATGCATCAATGAGTCACTAATAATGCTATTTAGTAAATAACAGACCAGGAGAAAGAAGGGAAAGGAAGAGGATGTGGAGGGGATACTGGGGGTTGAATTAGAATAGGTTTTACTGCATGATTTTATACAACTATTAATGTTTTATTCTATTGTCAAATAGACCTAAAAAGAATAGGTGGCAGGAAGAAGGGGAAATGCTGCAATTGAGTTAAAACAAAGTATACTCCAAGCCTTTGTAAGTATGTGATTCTATTTACAATTATCCAATATATGAAATAAATCTTCATAGGTATAAGAATAATGTCCCTATAATTGGATATATTACAATAAATATATACATCAGAAAGAGAAGCAAAGGGACTAGGGAATAAAAAGAAGCAGCTGGGGGAATCCTGGGGAGGATTTTGCCAAAATACATTGTTGTATTGTGTGCATCTATGAATATGCAACAACAAATCCCAGTACTATGTACAAACATAATGTACTAATAAAAAATAAAGAGGTCTGATAAGGGAATTATAATGAATTAGTATACAAATAATATTAAAGAAATTGCTTTATGATATTAATATATTAAACGGTCTGAACTAGAATTCTCCAGAAATGTGTACATGCTTCTGAAAGACCCACAAATAAGTGAAGAACTGTCAGAGCAATCTGACCCTCACAAGCAAAGGGGAATGTGTATGTTGTGATTCTGATTGTACTAGGACATCACTGGAAGAAAAGGAGATCCCAAAGAATTTTTTTTCAAATACTATCATT
The DNA here is from genome assembly GCA_004027875.1 of Aplodontia rufa. Classification (NCBI taxonomy): domain Eukaryota; kingdom Metazoa; phylum Chordata; class Mammalia; order Rodentia; family Aplodontiidae; genus Aplodontia; species Aplodontia rufa. Next base: position 5,420 of record PVKS010040785.1, read on the forward strand.
TATGGAGCAATTTCTTTATGCCAGACATTAGTATATGCACTTTACAAATCTCACTAACTCTTTATTTTTTTAAAAGTTAACTGCTTTAATGTGTTTTATAAAATTTTTAAATTGATACACTACTAATGATCATCAATAAATACTGAACTGAATAGCTGTGACCTCAAAGAATTTGACAGCATGATAAACATAGGCAGCACATGTTCTTCTATGATAGCAAGACAAACAAACCTAAGCTTCTGAAAAATCTTTTCTGCTGGATAACTTCTCAATCAACATTTTAAAGTTTGGCATTCTCCTTGACTTTTGGACCCTTCATCAGTGTTCTCTGCTATGCGCAGGCTACAATCTTTTATATCACTGAATATTTCTACGTACCACTTACCTAAGGCAAAGGATATTTATCACCCCAAGAAAAGCAGAGATTAAAGATTTTTAAAAATGTTACTAATATTTTCCTGTCTTACCAAAAAAAACTTATCCAGTCTCTTTTCTTGAAAGCAAGAATCTGGCACTGGAGCAGTGGCTCAGCAGTATCATATTTGCCTGGTATGCATGAGGACCTGGGTTCAAACCCCAGAACCACATATACAACCAAGTGTTGGAATACAGAAAACCAAATAAAAAACTAAGTAAAATTGATTCTCTTTCTCACTCTCCTTCTTTCGTAAAAGAAAAATGACAGCAGCAAGAATCTGAAACTTATTTTTTTGCAAAGATACTCTACAAGAGAAGAAAATATAATATTGATAAATTAGTTAGGAATTTTTAAGAGAATGTATATATGTTCACCCAGGAAAACCAGATTTCTGTAGTTCTCTAACATCATATCTCTATATAAGTTCCTCTGAGAAGACTCCAGGCATTCCCATTCCTCTTCAGAGAAATCAATGGCCACATCATTGAAAGTCACCAGTTTCTGAAATAAGAAAAATTAAATAGCACATGACAAAATAATCACTCACAGAGTTTTTAATTTGACTGAAGATAAAATAAAAGTTAACTTTTAAATGCATTAGAGCTCTTTATCAACTGAAGAAAAAGAGTGACATAAGTCCAAAAACACTGCATATACTCCAATTTATGTACTAAAACATAAGCTTAATGAATCAACATGAAAATACATATTTTAATTGCAATTTTATATTTTATAAGATAAATAGTATATATTGATATAATCCCATGTATCCTGCCACACCACAACAGTATAATCATAGCAAATAATAGCAAGACAAATAATAGAAAGTACATAAATACTTGGGGATTGAATAATTCTCTCTTAAATGAAGAATGAATCAAAGATGAAATGAGAACAGAAATCAAGAAATTCTTAGAAATGAATAAAAATTATGACATGACATATCAAAATCTCTGGTACAGTAGGAAATCATTCTTCAGAGGGAAATTTACAGCACTGACTGCCTTCATCAAAGATCAGGAGAGAGACCAAATAAATAAGCTTATGCTCCAACTCAAATCCTTACAAAAAGAGGAAAAATTCAATACCAAATCCAACAGAAGACAGGAAATAACAAAGATCAGAGCTGAAATGAATGAAATTAAGAATAGAAAACAATGCAAAGAATCAACAAAAAATGAGTTGGCTCTTTGAAAAATTAAATAAAATTGACAGACCCCTAGCCAACCTCAACAAAAGGAAGAATGAAGTGAAGCAAATCCACAAAATGAAAGATGAAAATGATGACATCACCACTGACTCATCCAAAATCCAGAGAATTATTAGAACTTATTTTGAAAACGTATACTCTTCAAAGATTGATAATCTGGAAAACAAGGACAAATACCTAGCCACATCACACCCCCAAATTAACACAGAAGGACACTGAAAATCTAAATAAATCAATCTCAAGTAGTGAAATTGAAACAGCATTCAAAGGTCTTCCAATAAACAAAAGCCCGGGACCTGATGGATTCACAGCAGAATTCTACCTCACCTTTACAGAAGAGTAAACACTGATCCTCTACAAACTTTTCCATGATATTGAAGGGGAAAAACACTCCCAAATACTTTATAAGAGGCAAATATAACCCTGATTCAAAAACCCAAAAAGACACATCAAGAAAAGTATAGACCGATTGTTCCTAATGAACACAGACACAAAAATCCTTAAAAAACTTCTAGTGAATCACATCCAAAAACGCATCAAGAAGATAGCACAACACAGTCAAGTAGGCTTCATTCCATGAATGCAAGGCTGTTTCATCATATGCAAATCAACAAATGTGATTCACCACTTAAACAGAATTAAAGATAAAGACCACAGGATTATCCGAACTGGTGTGTAAAAGGCCTTTGATAAAATTCAATGCCCATTTATGCTGAAAACTCTGGAGAAGACAGGGATCAAAGGAAAATACTTGAATTTGGTAAGAGCCATTGATGACAAATCAATAACCAACACAATTATTGGAGAAAAATTCAACCATTCCCACTAAATTCAGGCAAAAGGCAACACTATTCACTCTCAGAATTCTTATTCAATATAGTCCTCGAAACCCTAGCCAGAGCTATCAGACAAGAGAAAGAAATCAAAGGAATTCAAACAAGAAAAGAGGAAGTCAAGCTATCTTTATTTGCTAATTACATGATCCTATACATAGCAGACACAAACAGCTCTACCAGATGACTACTAGAGCTTATAAATTAATTTAGCAAAGCATCAGTTTACAAGATCAACACTAATAAATCAATATCTTTCCTATATTAAAGCAATAATTTTAACTGAAGAAAAAAATCTGAAAATCTGTCCCATTCACAATAACCTGAAAATAATAAGATACTTGGGCATTAATCTAACAAAGAATGTAAAGGAACTCTACAATGAAAAATATCAAACATTAAAAAAAAAGAATTTAAAGATCTGAGAAGATGGAAAATATTCCCACATTCTTGGTTAGTCAGAACCCCTATAATTAAAATGGCCATTCTCCAAAAACCTCTGTAGAGATTAAAAGCAATCCCCATCAAGATACTAATGATGTTCTTCATGGATAAGAAAAAGCAATTCTCAAATTCATTTGGAGTAACAGGAAACACAGAATAGCCAAAAAATCAATAAACAAGAAAGAGGAAACAGGAGATAACACAACACCTGACCTGAAATTATGTTATAAGTCTTTAGTAACAAAAACAGCATTGTATTGGTATCAAAGCAGACATGAAGACCAATGGAACAGAATAGAAGATATTGAGATGAACCCCCAAATCTTCAACCATCTGATACTTGACAAAGGGAGCAAAAGTATAACATAGATGAATGACAGCCTTTTTAACAAATGGTGATGGACATACCAGACTCCCACATGTGGACAATAGAAACTGGACCCTTATCTCTCACCCCAGAAAAAAATCAAATTGAAATGGATTAAATAATTAGAAATTAAACCAGCAACTATACAAATGCTAGAAGAAAAAAGGATCTAAAATGTATGGCATCAATGTAGGCACCACATTCCTTAACAAGACTCCCACTGCACAAGAACTAAAGCCAAGAATCAATGTGTGGGATGCCATTACATTGAAAAGCTTTTGCACAACTAAAGAAATAGTCAACAGTGTCAAGAGAGAACCAACAGAATGGGAGAATATTTTTGCCTGCTGTTGCTTCCAAAAGGGGAGTAATATCAAGAATAAACAAAGAACTCAAAAAACTGAACACCAAAACCACAAATAATCCAACCACTAAATGGGCTAGGGAACTAAACAGAAGTTTCTCAAAGGAAGAAATACAAAAAGCCAACAAATTTTAGAGAAAATGTTCTACATCACTGGCAATCAGAGAAATGCAAACTAAAACTTCACTGAGATTTCACCTCACCTCAGAGGGGCTAAAAATGAAGAATAATTGCAATAACAGATGATAGAGGGGTTGTGGGAGGAAAGGAACACTATCACAGAGTTGGTGGGGCTGCAAACTTGTACCACTACTCTTGAAAGCAGTGTGGAGATTCTTCAAATAACTGAGGTTTGGACTACATTATGACCCAGCTATCCCACTTCTGGGTATTTCCCAAAAGAGCTAGAATCGGGCATACCACAGAAACACAGTACCATCAATGTTTATAGCAGTGAATTTACTATAGCCAAATTATGGAACCAACCCAGATGCCCATCACTGGATGAACAGATTAAAATTTTCTGGCATATTATCTATCTGCTATTAGAATGATATTATGGCATTTGCAGCCAAATGGATAGAGATGGAAAAAATATGCTGAGTGAAATATTCCAAATCAGAGACATAAGTGACGAATACTTTATCTAATATCTGCTAACTAGACTAAAATCTAAGACAGGATGAAAGTTAGCTAAGCTTAAATAATAATCTCAACATAGGTGAAGATTCATATAAGCAGGAGGAACCATACATACGAACATGGGGAAAAAGGGAGTGAGGTGAGGATAGGGTGGAGGAACAAGGGAGGTTATCTAAAAAGGGGGAATATTCAACTCCCATTAGAAGCCTAACTATACACAGATGGGCTGAAAAATAGAAATGTCAGCAATTATTATACATGTATATGCTCATTTCAAAGTACAATATGTTGAGATTACAGAGAGGACATGAGTTCAGGGAATGGATGAAGTTGGAAGATCCTGGTCTAGGATAGGACTAAACTTACTATTGTACTACATCAGAATCCATGTGTGCATAAATACGTAACAACAATTCCCTCCAATATGTAAGACTATGAAAAACTAATAACAATAAATAAAATTTCAAAAACAGAAAATATACATTTTGATTGCAACTTTATATTGTATAAGATAAATTGCATATATTTCTCAGAAAAAATTACAGTGATTAAGGACAGTAGTTCTTAAATTTTAATTACACAAGCATGAATCAGAGATTACTAAAATGCAGGCTAATTCAGTAGTTCTGATATGGAGCCTGGATTTTTTGTGTCTGTACCAAGTTCCTGACTGATTCCAGTTAATAGTGGTACAGGAAAAACAATAAAATTACAATGAGATATACCACTAAAGGAAAGTCATTCATAAATATGAATGATTTATGTATGTTATTAAAATAGCACATATTACAAAAATCCTTTCTGATCATTTCAAATGTACACATATATCTATAAGAGATTTACATCTCTCTTCATAAAATCCAAAAATAAGGTGATAACAGTAAGAGCAATCATCTTTTATGACATCTTATTAAACATCCAGTAAAAGAGAGACCTTGACTTTTAGAAAAGTTTATTTGATCTGGAATTCAAAAAAAGGAGCATAAAGGTGAAAAAAATGTGTGAATGTTAAAAGGATTTTCAGATCAAGGAATTTATTATAAATCAGAAGAATAATGAAAACATGTTAAGAAGACTAAGTCAAATTGATCAAATTGTATCTATATTTTATAGATTCATGAAAATGTCAACATTTTATGCTTTAAAATAAAAATTTTCCTGTATGTGAAACTAAGAAATATAAAACATAAATCAATTTGGCATTGTTGACATACGCATATTTAAAGACATAATAATATAGGCACTACAGTTTATGAGTCTTGTACAGTATTCAAATTTTCCCTGTTACTGATTTGATTTGGGTTATATTTTATAATTCTTAGACACTTAGAAATATATGTTTTTATTTCTTTTGTTTAAGTGCAAGGGGACTACAATGTATACATATGCGAACTGGAGGTAGAACATAATGAAAGCCTACAGAACTGTGTGTGTTCCAATTCAGTACCACCGGAAATATAGCCAGTACCTCTGGTGAACAAGAGTGAGAGCTTCCATTCACAAAATCAAGGGAAATTTTAAAGAAATACAAAAGAGGAAATTAAAGATGATTTGATGGAGAAAGGCTGCATTCTTCATGACACATGATTCAACAATAGAAGTACTGCTCCTATAAGGGGGAGGGTGAAAGATGGGGTTCACTAAAACTGAATATGGGACAGTAGAGTGACTTAGAGACTCAGAAATTAGGTATTTTAACCAAAGAAGAAAGACTGCATTAAAACTAAACCAGCTGTTACAAAAATGGAGGTGTTGATTCAGCAGAGAAGGACAGAGAATGCAGAAAACTCATTGGACAGGAGAACCTCATCCAATCAGGATAAGGCATGAAGAAAATTAAGCAAGGGAATTCTGCAGCATATATCCCTTGATTTGAATGGAACTACTAGTGCTAGACTGAGAGCACTCTGCAGAGTTTGGACTTGCCATTATTTACAGTCATGTGAACCAAGTCCTCAAGTTATCTATATCCTCTTTATTCTGTTTTTCTAAAGAGCTCTGGCTAGTATATTATTCTCTGGTGAGAAAATTTACAAAGCTTTTCTAGATATTTTCAAATTGCTTCTCAAGATGAACATTCCAATTAGTAAATTACATAAGTACACTAACTGACAATTACAGAGTAGAAGCATAAATTACAAGTGTCTGTTTCATGCTTGGCATAAAAAGCAATTACTAAACAATAGAAAGATTAGCAGAAAAGAGGGAACAGAACAGAGATGGGAGGATGGGAGGGGAAGAGGAAATACTGGGGACTGAATTAGAATAAGTTATATTCCATGCTTTTATAAATATGTCATTTTATAATCTACTGCCATGTATATCTAAAAAGAACCAATAATTTAAAAAAACTCTATATACTATATGAGAAAAGGCATTTAAGTGTTGCTTGGATTCCCATTACTAAAGAAATAGGTAATTTTTCTTCATTTCTGAAGTAAACATTCACAGAGACACTCAAGATCATGGTGTAGAGAAAGAAGGTAACCCTACTTGGGAATTCATGCAGCAAGAATTCCTTCGATGGTGAGAGAAGGATGCATTTCACTAAAATTCCATATTGGGCAGTCAGGATGTATTAGAGACTCAGAAGCTTGGGTACACTAACCAAGAACACAGACTACACTGGAGCCATGCTAGTCATGGCAGCACTGCTTTCTTGGCTTAGTGGAAGGAAAAGTGCATAGAAACACACTGGACAGATTTAACATGGAAATGCCCAAGATTGGAAAAACACTCTGCACTTAGCTGATGCAGAGGCTACACTGGTGCATGGAAATTGCTCCATGTATCCTGGCTGATCATCAAGAGCCGAGATGAAAGTCATTCTGAGGCTATTATGCTGAAGATGCTGCAATAGGAGATAAGACATGGTCATGGCAAGTGCTGGCAATGTGACTTAATGTGTACCAAGCACAACAAAGTGAAAAAAGCAGAGAATATTTTAACAAGGGGGATTCAAATCAAGAAAGTGAAAGGGACAACAACTGGCTCTCCATTAGTATGTGGCTCATGTGACCTGTTGAAGTGGAATGGGAGTTTGAACAATTGGTGTATGTACACTCAGAGACTAAAACTGGGTGGTCTAATAAGACTGTGTCCATGGACAACAGAGTGGGTGAATGATCAGATCTCCTACCCCATGAGTGGAATCCATGGGAGATTCCTGAGATCAAGACTTCCAGCAGAGATCATCAACAGCCAGGCCTTTGGAGTGTGTTGATTTACTTTGTTAAGAACAGAGCAAAGCAAAAAAAGACTCTGAGGCTTGATTATATCCAAGCTCAACCTGTGAAAACTCCACTTCTGGATGGAGAACTACCTTTGAAGTAGAGGGGGTCATGTATAATGGCCTCCTGGAGTGTCCATGTACATAAGAACCAGATTTTTCACACTGTTTCAAAACAAAAATTGAAGGTGCTCAAGATGTGGCTCAGGAGTTAACTGCCAATAGGCTCAATTCCGGTGGTGAAAGGAAGAAGAAAGAAAGAAAGAAAGAAGATAGAAGAAAGAAGGAGGAGAAAGGGGAAGGGGAGGAAGAAGGCAGTGGCTGTACATTCAAAGGAATTCTGAGAAAAATGATTAGTGTCATTTCAAAGGTTTAATTAGAGAAGTAGGTAATCTGCCTCTCTAAGAAACAATGACCCACTATGAGATATGTATTGGTAGGAATTCAGCCTCTCATGGACAAGTTATTAAATAATGGATTAAGTTGGCTTTGCAAATACCCTGTAAAACTCCAATTCTGCAGGTTAAAAAACAAACAAACAGACTGATGAATATTAATTTGGGTAAGACCTGAGAGCTATAATAACATTGTTTAGATATTCAGCCCATGGTATTTTATGCGTATAACTAAGAAATAAAATACTATGCAACTAAGGCAGATTTAAGGTGCTAGATTTAAAGATAAAATCTGTCATATATCTCAGAAAAGGTATTTTTAATTCCTTGTGTTTGAGTGACTCAACTTCAATACAAAAGTAAACATCCAGTATTGCTGGACTCTTACCTCAGGGATTTAAAATCCTTTGTGTTCTTTTAAATGAAAGTCATCAAACGTGTAAGCTGTGAGGGTTAAAGCTAGACAAAGAAATAATTTTGTAGTATGAAGATGATACACATATACTTATAGCCAAACCCATCCATGAACTGTATTTTTCAAATACTATTTTTATATAAATGACCTCACCTCGTGTGTATATGAGGTATCCACTAAAATGATTTAATTTTCAAAGAAAACACCTATGTGACATTCCTAATTACCCAATGAAACTGAATTTTCATGTCAGGACAAAAGCAGGGTATCATCATACTGAAAGAAGTCAGGAACTGGGCAGTTATGTGGGTTTCTGGGAATGTCAGTGTAATGATTTAGATACTATCATTACAGTGTAAGGCACATCTGTGAGAAAATGCAAATTTATACATGGAATGATTGAATTGTGAGTCTTAACCTAATCAGTGTGTTGATTCTGTAATGGGGAATAACTAGAAGTGAACAATAATAGATTAGGGTGTGGCTGAAGGTGGTGGGTCCCTGGGGATATGGTTTTGGGTTTGATATTTTGCATTTGTCAAGCAGACCTCATTTTCTTCTTCTTGGTGCCATATTCCCAGCTACATTCCTCCATCACTCTCTTCTGATATTATGTTCTGTTTCATTCCAGGCCCTGATGAATGGAATCAGCCATGTGTGGACTGAGACCTCTGAATCTATGAGCCACCCAAATTTTGGAAATAGAAGTGAAAACCTGACTAAAACAGTCACCATCCTGTCATATTTGGATCCCTAATTTTGGACTAATAGGTAAATTGCAACATTTGGCTTTTACACCAGAATGCCAAGTTTTCTTTGAGAGGTTAATCCAAAGCATCATGACAGCCCCTGTTCTAGGCCTACCTGACTCACAAAATGTGTTAAATCTATATGCAAAAGAGAACCAAGGTACAGTCCTTGAAGTTCTCTTACATACAGTACAGACATACTGTGACCAGTAGTCTGTGTCAGAACAGCTTGAAACACAGAAAAAGGAGAATCTTTCTCCCTTTGTTGTGTGACTGTCACCTGTGATTTATAAGAAGAGGTTGAGAAACACACTCAAGAAAAACAAATTACTGGTTTGATCCTCATCAAGCCCTGTTCTGCTCAAACTGAAGGAAGAATATCAAATGACTATGGTGAAGAAAGGGAGACTCCAAGCCATCCTCGTAGACAATCCAAATGTCAACCTTAATAGAAACTGTGTGCACCTTAAATCAAACAATCCTATTGCCAGCATATGGAGATGGACCAATACAGTATGATGGTTCAGAGAGCTTGGAGACTTTTTAACAAGTTTCATTTACTCTGAAGTAATGAAACAACAAATATGAAAAGCAAAGACTTTGTCACTAACCACACCAACCCAGAAAGTCAAGCTAATTTCTCTGAAAGCAGTTCTAACTGACCAAAAGGAAAAAGGTAAGCATTTTCTCAGACTCAAGATATGCTTTAAGGATAGAGCATGCACATGGAGCTACTGAGAAAATTAAGACAAATACTCAAGCATATGGAATTGGCAACAGCTTCCTCAACGAGACTCCCAAGGAGAAAGAACTGAAGTTAAAAGTTAATTAGTGGGATGCGATAAATTAAAAACCTTTTCCTCAAACAAGGAATTGATTAAAACTGTCAGAAAAAAACCCATAGAGTGGGAGATAATCATAGTCTGTGGTTCTTCTCACAGTGTACTAATACACTGGAGTTTTACTTTGCTCTTAGAAAAAAACAACTTTGTAGTCTTTGAAGGAAAATGAATGGCAACAGAAGGAATCATGCTGAGTGAAATTAGCCAAACCCAGAATGTCCAGGACTGAATGTCTTCCCTCATTTGTGGAGGCTAGAGATAATCCCAAACTTGGGTGAAAGATAGTCAATCTCATGTATTGGACCCACCAAGGGCATAGTGACACAAAATCTAGGGGAACCATAGACATGCAGATGGAAGCAGAGAGGAAGATGCAGAGGGATGTGTTGGGTCGGAAGACAAAGTGATCTAGGGAGGCAATCAACAATGTAGCATACTTTTAACCCCCCACATGAAATCTAGTGATATTATGTAATCATTTATTTCTGGAAAACTCATAAAATACATATATATATATACTTACAAATACATGCACATATACACACATATATATATTTATATAGACAGAGAAAGAAAGAGAGAGTGAGAGAGATTTTTATCTCTTATAGGATCATAATATAGAAGAATCAAGGGAATGGTGTGTGGGTGATTTGGGGGTGACTATGGTTTAGGATCAATTGCATTATACACATTTACACATTCATAAATATTTATGATAGTACATCTATAAACTAAAAGAATCAATCACTGGGATGCCATTAAACTAAAAACTTTTGCTCAGCCAAACAAGTGGTCAAAACTGTCCAGAGAGAACCTACAGAATAGGAGAAAATCATGGCCTGTGATTCTTCTGACAAGGGATTAATATCCAATATTTAGAAAAAACTAAAAAAAAAGATGTCAAAAACACAAACAATCCAATCAATAATTGGGCAACAGAGCGAAACAGAAACATCTCAACAGAAGAAATCACAGAAGCCAAAGAATACATGAAAAAGAGTTCTAAATCACTAGTAGACACAGAAAAGCAAATCAAAACTATATTAAGAATTCACCTCACTCCATTCAGACTGACAAAGATG
>PVKS010040786.1:0-16407 GCA_004027875.1 Aplodontia rufa
TGAGGACCCTTTGTCATTGGGTTGTTTGATGTTCCCAAAACAATCAGGTGGCTATGTATACTGCTGCTGAGTGACTTTTTCACTTCAGTCCCTAGAACCACAGAGAGTTTTGAGTCTACTACCCATTCCCACCAGTGCTGAGGGCATTGAGACCTGTCAACAATCCCTACTCACACACCTGTGTTCTGGACTCTGTGAATTTATAGATAATTGGCACTTATGCACCTATTCTGAGGATCATGTGGCCTCTGGATGTGTGCTAGTATGTCAATTTTACTCAGAGTGTGACCTGTGCTGAGGGAACTTTCAGGCCTCTGAGTCATGACAGAGGTGACAGAAGTCATTAACTCCTGGGAAGATTCTGACTATAAGGCCCAGTCAGGTCCATGACGACCCCCACACTCTCTCACAAGTCCTATGTGGCATCAGCAGCTGTTAGTGCCCCTCCCCCAATCTCATTGTGACATCAGCAGGAGATGCCCAACAGCCCTGGGTCCTAAGAAGTGAGAGTGAGCAGGACCTCAGCACACTGCCTGGAGATGATCTCAGTCTAATGAGGGCACAGGGATGATCTGAGTGCCCATTTTCCATGGGCAATGAACACCCTCCAAGATATACATGGGGGCAAATCATCAGTTCTTGAAACACACAAGAATTGCAGGAGAGTGCCAGGTTCACACAAGTGCTAAGGACACATGCTGACCTGTGCGTGAGTGCCCCTGTCTCCCAAGGTCAGCCACTATGAGTCCTGTATGTAAGAATATCTTTCCCACTAGTGCTCAGGGTCATCCTGGTCCTGTGGATGAGCATTTATTTTTCCACTCCTTTTTGGTTTCTTCTAAGGCCTGTGGGTGAGTATCCCTTTCCCAACAATGCTTGGGGTCCTCTGACTTTGGTGGGTTACACTCCTTCACCATGCTCTGTGAGTTTCTCTGAATCCTTTGGGTGATTTTCCCTTTCCCACAGTGGCCACATATTCCTTGAGTCCTGGGGGTGAACTCCTCTTTTCCACTGGTACTCAGAACCCTTGTAGTCCATTGTTGAGGCCCATTTTCCTACCCACTTTCCTCTGAGTGATAATGTGTTAGTACCCCCTTTTCCCAACAGAATTCTGTCTCCTCTGATGAGCACCCCATTCCCATCAGTTTTCAGATCCTCAAAGACCCAGGAAAGCACTACCTTCCCATCTGGTGTAAATTTCCTGTGACTCCTGTGGGTGAGTGCTCCTTTCCCACCAGTGTTCAGGTGCATCTAAATTTTGTAGGTGATGAGATATTTACAAACTATGCTCAGTGTCCTTTGCATAATGTGGCTGAATGTACCTGTACCATAACAGCTCAGAAACCTTGAGGTGTTTGAACATCCATTCAGTCAGTGCTCAGGAATCTGTGACTGTAGTGAGTGAGCATGTCTTTCCCTCAAGTGCACAGGGTCTTCTGAGAGCTGTGGGTAAGTGCCCTATACCTGCATAAGCTTGAGATCCTATGGGACCAGTGGGGGAGCATCTGTTTCCCATCGATTTCCTGCTTACTCTAGGTCAATTAAACACACACATCCCAACTGTGCACAGTGTACTGTGAGTCCTGATGGAAAGCACACATTTTCCATGAATAGTCTGTTTTCCTTCATTCCACAGGGTGTGCCTCTCTCACACCACTGATCAGTGTCTTCTACCACAATTGTTGACTGTATTGAACCCACCGCAGCTCAAGGTACTCAAATTTCTCATCCTGATAACTTTATTCAAATCAGATCTCAGATGATTATGCATCCTATATGTGAGGCCTCATTCCCACCTCTGATCCCTCACTTCTCTATCTTGTGGTAGATGCCACACTCCTACATTGCTCTTGTACTCACAGTCTGCTGGACAAGTAACAAAACCAAGGAGTTTTCAGTGTCCTCTGAAACCTGTGCAGGGAGGGTGCTGTGAAAAGTACTTCATTTCCTCTGAGCTGTTTGTGAACAATGAATTCTAAGAAATGTGTGATACCATGGAGATATATGGGTCAGTGCTTGCTCCTGGTCCATGAGCACTGAAGGTCCTCAGAGTCCAGGGGAGGAGCAGCACTTTGTCAACTCTCATATGCTTCTGAGTCCAGTGGGAAAGCATGACTTTGCCACCGATACTGAAAATCCTCTGAGAACCATGGCTGAGCACACCTCTCCCAACAGTTGTTGGATTTCTGAGGCTCTTGTGTGTGATTGCTACTTTCCACCATTGTACCCAAGGCCCTGTGACCTGTGCATGAATGCCGCTTTCTACTGTTCCTTGGTATGCACTGAAACCTGTGGGAGAGTACCCTTTTCCCACAAGGAATCAGTGTGTTCTCTCAGTTTTTGGTGCTGGGCCTTAAGCACTAGTGCTCAGTATCCTCTGAGTACTGTTGTTGAGAAGTGTGGGGAGCACTACTTTGCACCACTGTTCAGGGTTTCCTGTGCATTGTGGGAAGTGCCTTTTTCCCACCAGTGTACAGTGACTTCAAGTCTTTTCTGTTTGTGCTTCATTCCCCCCAGTGCACTGAACCTCTGAGTCATCTTTGAGAGCTCAGTATACTAGCTCTCTTGATTGACACTGAGTCCTTCATGATTGCCCCATTATCTTTCATCATAATTCCTGGCCAGTTGTGGCTGATGGCCCAGTTCAATGGAGCATTCATCAGACCTTTGTTTTCCTGGTCAGCCCATTTTCCGGCAAGCTGATAACTATAGAGAAGTGGCAGAGAGTGCCTGTTCCACCAGTGCTCTGGGACAACATGAGGCCTTTGGTGAGGGTCCAGTTTACAACACTCCTGAGGATTCTTGGACAGCTCCTGTGGACAGCTGTCCTTTCCCTAAACCATTGGGTGTCCCCATGAGCTTCAGTGGAGAGACATTGTCACCTTCAGAGATTTTTGTGCCTGGGAACCTGTCTGATGCTTGCTGAGAACATGAAAGACATGTGGAGGATTGCCATTCAGGCACACCAACTCTGGAACCAATCACATTTCAGGATGTATTACCCCTACCCTTCTTTGCCAGGGGACCATGGTTGACCTGTGGATGAGTGCCAGTATCCCAAATTTTCTCAGGGTTCTTTCTTACCTGTGTCTGAGTACCAAGTTCCCATGGGTTTAGAAACTCATGGATACCTGAGGATGAGCATCACTTCCCCACTTCTTCAGGGCACCATGGAGAATGGGAGCAAGAGACAATGTGCCAGCATTGTGGAGCAAACTCAAAGCTGCTTATGAGGGCTATGTAGCACCTTCACAGATGAAAGGGAGAGATTTGGTGAGCACCATGTTCTTTCACATTGCATGTAGGAAGAGTCCTGTAGGTGAGGCAACCTGTGATATCAGCATAGGAGCACTAAGATGGATAAATGTGATGGCCCCCTTGCCACTGCAGTTGGTATATATTTAGTCCTCTGAGAGTGTTCCATTCCAACCGGGGATTACAGTTCACAGAGTTATGTGTGGCACCCCCTTTCCCACCAGTGCTCAATGTTATCTGAGTCCTCTAGTAGAGCGCCCCTCTCCTGGCAACCTTCGTGCTTCATGGATCCACTCTGTGTGCTCCTTTCTGAAAGTTCTCAGAGTTCTCTGTGTCCTGTGGGTGAACACCCCTTTCCACCAGTGCTCAGTGTACTCAAAGTCCTGTGGGAGAGCACTCTTCTTCCCCTGCTTGTCTCCTTCCTCTGAGTCCTATGGGTTAGTGTCGCTTTCCCACCAGTACTCAGCCTCCTCTTACTATGGTGAATGTTTTGTCCTTCACCTCCAATACTCAGTCTTCTCTGAGTCCTGTTGCTGAGGGCCCCTGTCCCAATGATGTCTGTTTCCAGGAGACATGTGCATGATCACCCTTTCTCATCTGTGTTCTGAGTTCTCTGAGTTCTAGGGTGAGCAGTGCCTTCTGAATGGTCTTGTGTGTTTCCTGTGAGTACAGTGGGGTGAGCACACCTTGCACACCATAATCATGGTCCTCTGGGGCTTCAGGCTGAAGACCCCAATCCCACAAGTTCCCGGATTTCTGTGCCTTCTCTGTATGAGCTCCCTTTCCACCAGTGGTCCTTGCACTCTGTATTTTCTGCTTAGTTGCCCAATTTTAGCACTAGTCATTAGACTGAGAGTCCTCTGGGAGAGCACCCCTTTCCCAGCAGTGCTCAGAGTCCTCTGACTTTGGTGTTTGGTGGGCCCCTTCTCAAAAAGAATTTGTCTCCTTTGAGTCCTGTGGTTGAGCACTGCTCTGCAAGAGAGAAGAGTTCTGTGGTTAGAGTTCTTGTCCTGGGCCACTAGCAACCGAGGTCCTCAGAGTCCAGGAGAGGAGCAGGACTTTGCCAATTCTTGTGTGCTTCTGGAAGTCCACCGGGTGAGCATGACTTTGCTGCCAATGCTGAACGTTCTCTGAGAACCATGGCTGAACACACCTCTCCCAATATTTGTCAGATTTCTGAGGCTCTTGTGTGTGATTGCTGATTTACCCCAGTGCACCCAAGGCCATGTGGCCTGTGGGGGATAGCCTCTTTCCATTGCTGCTCTATGTGTACAGAAACCTGTTGGAGAGCACCCCTCTCCCATCAGGGCTCAGTGTCTTTTGTCCATTGTGGGTGTTGGGCTTTGGCTAGGGTGCTGTGTACTCTCTGAGTACTGTTGCTGAGAGCCCCTTTCCCAAGAGGTATCAGTTTCCATTGAGAGATATGGGGAGCACTACTTTGCACCACTGCTCAGGGATTCCTGTGCATTGTGGGAAAGCAAACCTTTCCCACCAGTGCTCAGCGACTTCACCTGCTGTGTGTTACTGCTTCATTTCCCCCAGTGGACTGTACCTCTGAGTCATCTTTGAGAGCTCAATTCAATAGTTGGCTTCATTGACACTGAGTCCTTCAGTGATGGCCCCATTGACTTCATCACAACCCCAGGCAAAGTGTGACCCACGACCCATTTCAAAGTAGCATTCAGGGGAGCCATGTCTTCCAAGGGAGCACTTTTTCTAGCTAGCTGATGACTACAGAGATGTGACAGAGTGCCTTTCCCAGCAGTGCTCTGGGTTGACCTTAGTCCTTGGGTGAATGTCCATTTTTCAACCTTGCTGAGGACTCTTGGACAGCTCCAGTGGACAGCTTTCCATTCCCCAAAGCACTGGTTGACCCATGTTCTTTGGTGGAGAGACATTGTTACCGTCTGAGATTTTTGTGCCTGGGATCCTATGTACCTTGCTGAGGACTTGAAGGTCTTATGTTGGAGCAACACTTAGGCAAAAACCCTTTGGACCCAATCCCAGTTCAAGATATTTGCCACCTACCCTCATTCACAGGAGACCATGGGTAACCAGTGGATGAGTTCCAGTATCTAAGATTTCCCAGGATCCTTCCTTTCCTGTGTCTGAGTACCATGTTCCCATGGGTGTAGAAACTCACAGATAACTGAAGATTAACATCATTTCCCCACTTCTTCAGGACATGACGGATAGTGGGAGAAAGCGACAATGTGAGAGAATTGTGAAGCAAATTCCAATCTGCCTATGAGGGCTGCTGTAACAGCCTCACAGATGAAAGGAAGAGATTCGGGTGAGCATCATGTTCCCTTCACATTGCACACACGCAGAGCCCTATAGTGAGGCCACATGTGAGAGCAGTGTGGGAGCATTGATATGGATAAATGTGATGGCCCTCTTGTCACCACTGTCAATATCATGAGAGTGTCCCATTCCCACCTGGGATTACTGTTGACAGACTGCTGTGTGGCAGTGGTCCCTTTCCCAGCAGTGCTTAAGGTCGTCTGAGTCCTCTAGGAAAGTGCCCCTGTCCTGACAGTCTTCAGGCTTCTCTGTCCCTTGTATGATTGCCCCATTCTACAAGTTCTCAGAATTCTCTGTGTCCTGTGGGTGAGGGTCCCTTTCTACCAGTGCTCAGTGTACTCTGAGTCCTGTGGGAGAGCAACACTTTCCCACTGGTTGTCTCCTTCCTCTGAGTCCTGTGGGTGAGCTCCCCTTTCCCGTCAGTAATCAGCCTCCTCTTATTATGGTGGATGTTGGGTTCTTCACCACCAGTCAGTCCTCAGTCTCCTTTGAGTCCTGTTGCTGAGGCCTCCTGTCCCAACCATGTCTGTTTCTATGAGACATGTGCATGATCACCCTTTTCCCATCTCAGGTCCAAGTGCTCCCAATCCTGAGTGAGGAGAGCAGACTTTCTCAATGGTCTTGTGTGTTTCCTGTGAGTGTAGTGGGTGAGCACACCTTGCACAGCATATTCATGGTCCTCTGGGTCTTCTGGCTGAGTACCCCAGCCCCAAGAGTTCCTGTATTTCTGTGACTCCTCTGTGTGATCTCCCTTTCCACCACTGGTCCTCACATTCTGTATTTTCTTTTTAGTTGCCGCATTTCAGCACCGATCATTGGACTGAGAGTCCTGTGGGAGAGCACTCATTTTCCAGCAGTGCTCAGTGTCATCTGATTTTGGGGCACGGTTGGCCCCTTCTCAACAGGAATCTGTCTCCTTTGAGTCTTGTGGTGGAGGACTGCTTTGTAAGTGAGCAGAGATCTGTGGGTGTGTGCTTCTCCTTGACCATCAGTTACCAAAGCCCTCAGAGTTCATGGGAGAAACATCACTTTGACAATTCTTGTGTACTTCTGGGTGTCCAGTGGGTGAGCACGGCTTTGCCACCAATGCTGAACATCCTCTGAGAATGTGCCTGACTGCACCTTTCCCAATATTTCTGAGATTTATGTGGTTCTTGTGTGTGATTGTTGATTTCATCCATTGCACTGAAGGTAGTGTTGCCTGTGGGTGAATGCACTTTACACTGTTGCTCATTGTGCATTGAAACTGTGGGAGAGCACCCCTTTCCCACTTGGGCTCAGTGTCTTCTGTCCATTGTGGGTGCTTGTCCTTTAGCACTGATGCACAGTATTCTCTTACTGTTGCTGAGAGTCGCTTTCCAACATATATCTGTTTCTGTTATGAGGTGTGGGGAGTGCCACTTTAGCACCACTGCTCAGGGTTCCCTGTGCATTGTGGGAAAGTGCCCTTTTCCCACCAGTGCTCATTGATTCCTGTACTGTTTGTCAGTGCTTCGTTCCCCTCCATGCAATGACCCTCTGGGTCATCTTTGAGAGCTAATTTCACTAGCTCGATTTTTTGACACCGAGTCTTTTAGTGATGACCCCACTGATTTTTGTCACAGTCTCTGGCAACTTGTGGCCCATGGCCCAGTTCAAAGGAGCATGCAGGTGGACCCACATCTTCCAGGTGAGCACATTTTCTAGCAGCCTGAAGACTACATAGATGTGACAGAGTGCCTGTCCCAGCAGTGCTCTGGCACAACCTGAGTCCTTGGGTGAGTGTCCATTTTTAACACTCCTGAGGACTCCTGGATAGCTCCTGTGGACAGATTTCCTTTCCCCAAAGCATTGGGTGTCCCCATGTGCTTCGGTGGAGAGACACTAATCACCTTCTGAGATTTTTACACCTTGGAATCTACCTACCCTTGCTGAGGACTTGAAGGACCCAAGTAGGAGTGCCAGTCACTCAGAAATCCTCTAGAATCAATCCCAGTTTTGGATGTTTGGCACCTACCATTCTTTTCAAGGGACCATTTGTGACAAGTGGATGAGTGCTGGTATCCCAGCTTTTCTAGGTCCTTCCTTACCTATGTCTGAGTACCATGTTCCCATGGGTATAGAAAATCATGGATACCTGAGGATTAGTATCACTTCCCCACTTTAGGACATGATGGATAATGGGAGAAAGTGACAATGTGAAAGAATTATGGAGCAACTTCCAATATGTCTAAGAGAGCTGCTGTAACAGCCTCAGATAAAAGGAAGAGATTTGAGTGAGCATCATGTTCCTTTCACATTGCAGGAATGCAGAGTCCTGCAGGTGAGGCAATGTGTGAAAACAGTGTGGGCACATTGACATGGATAAATGTGATGATCCCCTTGCCACCACGGTCAGTATATTGTTAGACCTATGAGACAGTTTCCAATCTCCTCCTGGGATTACAGTCCAGAGAGCTGTGTGGCATTGACCCTTTTCTCACCAGTGCTCAATTTTGTCTGACTCCTCTAGGAGAGTGCCCTTCCTGGAAGTCCTCATGCTTCATGTGTCCCCTTTGTGTGCCCCTTTCTGCAAGTTCTCTGTGTACTGTGGGTAAGCACAGTACACTTTCCATCTGTGCTCAGTGTACTCTGAGTCCTGTGGGAGGGCATCTCTTTCCCAGCAGTTCAGTGTCCACTGCCTTTAGTGCTTGGTGTGCTCCTTTTCAGCAGGAATCTGTCTCCTTTGGTTCCTGTGGCCAAGCACTGATTTGCAAGAGAGCAGAGAGCTTTGAGTGAGTGCTTGTCCTTGACCACCAGTGGGCCAAGGTCCTCAGAGTCTGTGAGAGGAGCAGCAATTTGTCAACTCTTGTGTGCTTCTTATGAGTCCAGTGGGTGAGCATGACTTTGTCACCAGTGCTGAATATCCTCTGTCAACTGTGGCTGAGGGCACCTCTCCCAACAGTTGTCGGATTTCTGTGGCTCTTGTGTGTGATTGCTGCTTTCCACCAGTGCATCCAAGGCCATGTGGACTGTGGGGGAATGCCACTTTCCACCATTTCTTGGTGTGCACAGAAACCTGTGGGAGAGCACCCCTTTCCCACAAGGACTCTGTGTCTTCTGTGTGTTGTGGGTGCTGGGCCCCTAGCACCGGTGTTCAATATCCTCTGAATACTGGTGCTGAGGGCCCATTTCCCAACAGATATCTGTTTCTGTCGAGAGGTGTGGGGAGCACCACTTTTGGACCACTGGTCAGGGTTCCCTGTGCATTGTGGGAAAGTGCCCCTTTCCCATCAGTGCTTGTGACTTCACATGGTGTGTGTCAGAGGTCCATTCCCCCCAGTGCACTGTACCCTCTGAGTTGTGTTTTAGAGCTCAGTTCACTAGATATCTTCGTTGACACTGAGGCCTTTGATGATGGCCACACTGATTTTCTTCACAATCCTTGGCCCCTTGTGGCCCATGGCACTTTTCAAAGGAGCATTCAAGAGGACCTATGTCTTCTGAGTGAGCACATTTTCTAGCAAGCTGATGACTACAGAGATATGACAGAGAGTGCCTGTCCCAGCAGTGTTCTGGGGCAACCTGAGGCCTTGGGTGAGTATCCATTTTTCTTTTTTTTTTTTTTATTAAAGAGAGAGGGACAGTGAGAGACAGAGAAAGAGAGAAACAACTTTATTTAGTTTTTCACATGGCCTTAGTTGCTCCAACACTCAGTTGTGTACGTGGTGCTGGGGTTTGAACCCGGGTCCTCGTGCTTGCCAGGCAAGCACCGAAACCGCTGAGCCACCGCTCCAGCCCCGAGTATCCATTTTTCAAAACTCCTGAGGACTCTTGAATATTTTCTGTGGACTTCTGTCTTTTCACCAAATTGGTGGGTGTCCCCTTGTGCTTCATAGGAGAGAGACTGTTACTATCAGAGATTTTTGTGCCTTGGAACCTACCTTCCCTTTCTGATGACTTTAAAGTCCTGTGTAGCAATGTCATTCAGGCACAAACCTTCTAGACTCAATCCTAATTTGGGATGTTTGGTGTCTACCTCCTTTGCAGGGGACTTTGGGTGACCAGTGAATGAGTGCCACTATCCCAACCTTTCTCAGGGTCCTTACTTACCTGTGTGTGAGTATGACGGTACCACAGGTATAGAAACTCATGGATACTTGAAAAATAGCATCAGTTCCCCTCTTTTTGAAGATATGACAGAAAATGGGAGCAAGTGAAAATATGCAAGCACTGTGGAGCCACTTCAAAGCTGCTTATGAGGGCTGCTGTAACAGCCTCACAAATGAAAGGAAGAGATTTGGGTGAACATTATGTTCCCTTCATTTTGATACATGCAGAATCCTATAGTGGGGCCACATGTGAGAACAATGTGGGAGCACTTAAATGGATAAATATGATAGCCCCCTGCCACCACTATCAACATGTTGTTTTTCCTATTAGAGAGTGTCCCATTCCCACCTGGAATTACAGTCCACAGAGTGCTGTGTGGCCATGCCCATTTTTCCAGTAGTGTTCAATGTCATCTAATTCCTCTAAGAGAGCAGCCCTCTCCTGGCTGTTCTCTGGTTTCTTTGTGTCCCTTGTGTGATTGTCCCTTTCCAAAATTTCTCAGACTTTTCTGTGTCCTGTGGGTGAGTGCTTGTTTCCATCTGTGCTATGTGTCTTCTCACTTTTTTCATGATAATCCTTTATCACCAGTGCTCAGGCTCCTGTGAGTCCTTTAGTTGAATGCATTTTTCCCAACAGATGTCATTTTCCAGTGAGTTTTGTAGTGAACACTCCTTTCAGAGTCCTTGTCAGTATCCTTGGTTCTTTGTGTTGGTCTCCCTTTTCAAGGCCTTCTCAGTGCCCTTCTGTTTTCTGGTTGAATGCCTCTTTCCCCCAGTGCTCAGTGCCCACTGAGTCTTGTGGGAAAGCACCTGTTTCTACCTGTCTTTGTCACTAGGAGTGATTCTTTTAATTTCCCCTTTCCCTTTGCACAGTCCTTGGGATTATGTAGCTGATATCCATTTTTAAAGAGCAGATGGGTCTTCTTTTGTGTTCTTTTTGAGCACTTTGAGATGTGAAGGATACTTGTCCTCCGATTCCCTCTTACTACCTGAGGCTTTTTTTCACTACTACCTAGGTCCCTTTGATTTTCTGAACAGCACTGCTTTCCAAAATACAAAACTTTCTCTGGATAGGAAGACAGAAAATGTAGAAGTACAGAAATAAATAACAAAATGCCTGCCTATTTTGTGAGATGTAAAAGAACAAGGTAGGAAGCTAAAAATGTTCAAGGTGCTAGAGCAGTGTATCAGTTGTTATGGTGCTTGTGCGGTCTGCAGAAATACACAGGTACAAACCCCAGCACCAAGTGTCAGAGTAATAAAAGCCACATGAAAACTAACTAAAAGTTATTCTATCTTTCCCTTTCTCTCCTATTCTGTCCCTCTCTCCCTTTAATAAAAAAGAAAGAATATGTTTCCTGATAGTTACATGAAACTTTCCTGGCAGGAAAGAGTGTGATGCTGATTGACATTTGATACAGAATGGTGGGAGAGAGCTTGCAGCTCTGTAGGGAAGAAGAATACTGATCAGAGGAAACAAAAGTGCAAAAGCCATGTGGTAGATTGATGTCTGGATCCTGAAGTGCTGGAGTGAGTGGTCAGCTTTGCCAGGGCAGAAAGAGCAGAAGGAAAGTGTAGGCATTGACACTAGAGCCAGGTACAGGAAGCTGAGTTTGCAGGGTCTCGGTTGCAAGCAAGCATGACTTTATTCTGAGACGAGGTATTTCACTTCTCAGTTATTTTTCACCAGAGTCATTTTCTCTTTTTGTGACATTTTATTTATTTATTTTGTTTTCTATGTATGAGAGAGAGCATACAGTTTTTGCATTTCTGTGCCTGTCAGATTTCACTTAACATAATGGCCTGTTCCATCCATTTTGCTGTAAATGACAACATTTCATTCTTCTTTTTGTCTGAGTAATACTCCTTTGAATATATATACCACATTTTTTTAACCATTCATTTGTTGATAGGCATCAAACAGTTATTATTTATTTTAATAACATCCTTTGCTATCTTCTCTTATTTGACTATACCAGTTACATATATAGTAGACCATATGAATTATCTAAAGATCAGTGAATCACTGATGATCCATCCATTTTTTAGCTTTTAAATTTATTTTCTCCATTTCACTTAGTTTTTATTGTTATGTCCTCAAGTTCGCTAATCTTCTATAATATTTAATGTTCTGTTAATTTGTTATATTATATTGCTTATTTCAGACATTATAGTTTTCATCTTTAGAAGTTCACTTATCTTTACAAATGTATTTTGCATATTTATTTTTTATTCAGAAATTTATTTATTGAAAAATCACATAATCTTTTAATGAAATAATATAATATTTATATAGATTCTGAAGATTTGATTTATCCCCAAGAGTGCCCAACCAAATATCCACACTGATCCCTAACCTCCACTTCCCAAAACATCTCTAAAAATGGATGACGTTGTATAACATTACACATTATCTGGAATTAAAACATGATAATATACCTCCTTTTTCAATGGCCAGGGGCTGTTCCAGCCTCCATAGATGAGTGAATACATTTGAGCCTTGGTTCTCTGGATTATGCTGATTTCACTGAGCATAACTTCTTCCACAGCCATCCATTTACCTTCAAAGGATGAAGTATCATTATTTCTAATTGCTGAGTAAATACCATGGTATGTACGTACTACAGTTTTTGAATCCATTCATCCACTGAGGGACATCTGGGTTTTTTCCATATTCTAGCAATAGTAAATTGAGCTGCTATGAACATAGATATTGCTGTGTTACTATAATGTTTTATTTCTAAATCCCCTGGAAAGATACCCAGGTGTGGAATACCAGGGTTGTATGGTGGGCTCATGCCTAGTTTTTTGAGGATTCCCCACACTGCTTTCCAGAGGGGCTGTATCAGTCTGCAGCTCTACCAACAGTGTGTTAGTGTGCCTATCTCTCCACAGCCCGTCCAGCATCTATTTTTGTTTATTTTCTTCATCTTTGCCATTCTGATTGGCATAGGTGATATCTTAATGTGGTTTTCATTTACATTTCTCTTAATACTAGTGATTTAGAGGACTTTCTCATGTATTCATTGGCTTGAACATTGTCCTCTGTTGAGAAGTTTCTATTTAGCTCTTTGGCCTGTTTATTAATTGGATTGTTCGTGTTTTTGTAGTTGAGATTTATGAGGATTTTGTAGATTCTGGACATGAGGCCTCTGTCAGAGGAATCATAGCCCATGAGTCTCTCCATTTCAGAAGGAAAACTCTTGACTCTTTTGATTGTTTCCTTGGCAGTACAAAAGCTTTTTAGCTTTATGGCATCCCATTCACTGTTTTTTGACTTTACTTCCTTCACTTTAGGAGACATGTTGATAAAGTCTTTGCCTACTCCCAAATGCTGAAGTGGTGGACCTAAATTGTCTTCTATCAGTTGCAAGGTAGCTGGTTTAATTCCTAGATCCATGATCCATTTTGATTTGATTCTCCTGCAAGGAGAAAGATATGGGTCTAATTTCAACTCTCTGTAAGTGGGTATCCAGTTTGTCCAGCACCATATGTTGAAAAGGCTGTCTCTCCTCCATGTAATATTATGTCCCCCTTTGTCAAAAATCAGATGTTTAAAGATTTAAGGATTTGTTTTGGAGTCTTCTATTCTATTTCATTGGTCTTCTTTCCTATCTTGATTCCAGTACCATGCTGTCTTTGTTACTATGGCTCTATAGTATAGTTTGAGATCTGGTATGGCAAAGCAACCTCTTTCGTTTTTCTTACTTAGTAGTGTTTTGGCAATTCTAGGTTTCTTATTGCTCCAAATGAATTTGAGAATTGCTTTTTCTATGTCTGTAAAGAACAACATTGGTATTGTTATAGGGATAGCATTAAATCTATATAGAACTTTTGGTAGGTAGAATGCACATTTTCATTATATTTATTCTGCCTAACCAATAGCATGGGACATCTTTCCATCTTCTTAGGTTGTCTTGCATTTCATTCTTCAATGACTGATAATTTTTGTTGTAGACATCTTTGATTTCCTTTGTGAGGTTAATTCTCGAGTATTTTTTTGAAAATATTGTGAATGGGACTGATTTCCTAATTTCTTCATCAATCCTATCATTATTAGTATATAGGAAAGCTATTGATTTATGCATGTTGACCTTGTATCCTGCCACTTTGTTAAATCTATAAGTTCAAGCAGTTTACTGATGGAGGTTTTTGGATCTTCCAGATACAAAATCATGGCATCAGCAAAAACAGTGTTTAACTTCTTCTCTTCCTATTTTTATCCCTTTGATTTCTTTGTATTGCCTAATTGCTCCAGCTAGGGTCTCAAGAACTATATTGAATAAAAGTGGTGAGAACAGACATCCTTCTCTTGTTTCCAATTTTAGTGGAAATGCTTTCAGCTTTTCTCTGTTCAGTATTGTACTAGCTGAGGGTTTAGCATATGTAGCCTTTACATAGTTTAGATATGATCTTTTGAACCCTATCTTCTCTAGAGTTTTGAACAAAAAAGGGTGATGGATTTTATCAAAGGCCTTTTCTGCATCCATTGAGATGATCATATGGTTTTTTGTCCTTGATTCTGTTTAAGTGGTCAATTATGTTAATTGTTTTGTGTACGTTGAAGCAGCCCTGCTTTCCTGGGATGAACCCAACTTGGGCATGATGGAGTACCTTCTTTATAAGTTTTTGAATATGATTTCCAAGTTCTTTATTAAGGATTTTTGCATCCAAGTTCATAAGGGATATTGGTCTGTAGTTTTTTGTTTTTTTGTTTTTTTTTTGGATGTATCCGTGTCGGGTTTTAGTCTCAGAGCTATGGTTGTTGCATAAAAAGTGAATGAGAGAGTTCCTTCCTTTTCAATTTCTTGATATAACTTAATTAGGAGAGGTGTTAGTGCCTCCTTGAAAGTGTGGTAAAAATCAGTTGGGGAAGCCAACAGGTCTTGGGCTTTAATTCTTTGGTCAACTTTTAATTGCAATATTGATTTCAGTGCCTGTGATTGGTTGGTTTAGGAATTCAATATCATCCTGAGTCAATTTAGGGATGTTGTATGTGTCAAGAAATTTATCCATTTCTTCCAAATTATTAAGTTGGTTGGAGTATAGGTTTTCAAAATATGGCCTTATAATTTGTTGGATTTCCATGTGGTGAGCACTCCCTTTTCATTGGCAATTTTATTGATTTCCTTCATTCCTGCCTTCTTTTATTTAGATTCTTTAAGTGTCTATCTTGTTTATTTTTTCAAAGAATTGCCAGAACACCACGAAGCAAGAAAAATGAAACAGGTGGTTTTGCCATTCCAGATCTAAAACTACACTATAGAGCCATAGTAACAAAGACAGCATGGTACTGGAATCAAGATAGGAAAGAAGACCAATGGAATAGAGTAGAAGACTCCAAAACAAACCCTCAAATCTTTAAACATCTGATTTTTGACAAAGGGGGACAAAATATTACATGGAGGAGAGACAGCCTTTTCAACATATGGTGCTGGACAAACTGGATACCCACTTGCAGAGAGTTGAAATTAGACCCATATCTTTCTCCTTGCAGGAGAATCAAATCAAAATGGATCAAGGAGCTAGGTATTAAACCAGCTACCTTGCAACCGACAGAAGACAAATTAGTTCCACCACTTCAGCATTTGGGAGTAGGCAAAGACTTTATCAACATGTCTCCAAAAGTGAAGGAAGTAAAGTAAAAAATCAGTAAATGGGATGCCATAAAGCTAAAAAGCTTTTGTACTGCCAAGGAAACAATCAAAAGAGTCAAGAGGTTTCCTACGGAAATGGAGAGAATCATGGGCTGTTATTCCTCTGACAAGGGTCTCATATCCAGAATCTACAAAATCCTCATAAATCTCAACTACAAGAACACTAACAACCCAATTAATAAATGGGCCACAGAGCTAAATAGAAACTTCTCACCAGAGGACATTGATCAATCCAATGAATACATGAGAAAGTGCTCTAAATCACTAGTAATCAGAGAAATGAAAATGAAAACCACATTAAGATATCACCTTACACCAGTCAGAATGGCAAAGATGAAGAAAATAAACAAAAATAGATGCTGGACGGGCTGTGGAGAGATAGGCACAGAAACACACTGTTGGTGGAGCTGCAGACTGGTACAGCCCCTCTGGAAAGCAGTGTGGAGAATCCTTAAAAAACTAGGATGAGCCCACCATACGACCTTGGTATTCCACACCTGGGTATCTTTCCAAGGGATTTAGAAACAGCACATTATAGTGACATAGTAATATCTATGTTCATAGCAGCTCAATTTACTATTGCTAGAATATGGAAACAACCAAGATGTCCCTCATTGGATGAATGAATCCAAAAACTGTGGTACTTTTAAAACATGGAATGTTACACAGCAATTAGAAACAATGATATTGCAGCCTTCAAAGGTAAATGAATGGCTGTGGAAGAAATTATGCTGAGTAAATTCAGCTTAACCCGGAGAACTAATGGTCGATTGTCTCCACTCATCTGTGGAGGTTGGAGGTAGACCCAGTGAGAAAGTTGGTCTATTATCATGTGTTAAATCCAGATAAGGTGTAATGTTATACAATATAATCCTTTTTTAGAGATATTTTGGGACGGGTAAGGGAGGGATAAAGGTGGTTAATTTGGGGGCACTCCTGGGGGTAATTGTAATAACCAGAATCTATACACATTTTATATTGTTTTGTTAAAAACTTATATGTTTGTTCAAAAATGAAAAAGATGAAAAGTACCAGGTCTTTGTTTCATCATTTCTTTATATTGTTTTTTTTTCTTCTCAATTTCATTGATTTCAGCTCTGATCTTGATTATTTCCTGTCTT
>PVKS010040787.1:0-16413 GCA_004027875.1 Aplodontia rufa
GCAGCTGGAGACAGTTTTACATATTGCTTTTCAATATGAATGACTTTTTATTTCTTGTCCCATTAAAATAAGACAGGATCTTACTACATTGTTGAATAAAGGTTGTAAGAATAGACATCCTTGCCGTATTTTCATTCTTAGGAGAAAAATTAAGTCTTTACCAATTTAGTCTCTTGAGAACTCCTTTTATCAAATTGAAGTATTCTTCTCTTTCAAGTAAGATGATAGATAAAATAAAAATAATAAATAATAAAATAGTCATGATTAAGATAAATTAAATTACCGAAATGAATAAAGTGAAGATATTTTGTCTCTTCACATTGTAAGATTGATCTACTAATGTTTTGTTAGTGTATATGTACCAGTCCTATTGATGAGGACAGTTGGTTTGTACTTTTTTCCCAATGTCTCTGCTTGATTTTGGTATGAAGTATTTTCCCTTTGTATTTGGAAAATGTTTATATAAAATGGTATTATAGCATTTTTCTGTCTTACTTTTGAATTTTATGAATCTTTCTATTTCAAGGACACCTCCTACAGAAAACTTAGAGTTGAATTTTGTCTTTTTTTTTTAAACCCAGTCTGACAATCTCTGCTTCCTAATTGGAACATTTAGATCATTTATACTTAATGTAGTTATCAATTTAGTTGAGTCTGCTATGCTCTAATTTGTTTTCTATTTGTTCTTCCTTTCTTTTTTCCTCATTGAGTATTTTTTTTCAGAGTCCATTCTAATTCCACTGTTGGTTTATTAGATGTTTCTCCTATTTGTCTGAATAGTTGCTCTAGGTTACAATATGTAGTTTAGTTTATCACAGCCTGTCTTTGAATAACATGCTATTTCATAAAGTTGTATCCTTAAAATAATCTTTCATTTTCCCTTTACATTCTATGTATTATTGTCATGCCTTTTAAATCTACATGTTATGCATATAATACGTTTGTTATTCTTTTTTAACTTTTTAATTATAAATTCAGTGTGTTATGTGACCAAAAGGCTTATATTACCCACAGATTTACCATTTCTATCAGTTCTTATTTCTTGCTTGTCAAAAAAACCAAAAAAACTTTCACCTTTTTGAATGATGCTTTCATTGGTAAATAATTCTGAGTTGACTGACACCTTCCCACATTTTTGGGTGGTTCCCCCCACTTTTTTAATGATATCATTCCATTAGTGTCTACCTTGCATTGCTTCCAGTGAAAGTTTGAGTTCATTCTTTATTCTCTTAATGTAATATGTCCCTTTTTTCTCTGTGTTTGAGACCTTATCACTGATTTTAAGCCATTTGGTTTAGTGTGGTTTTCCTTATGTTTATCTATTTGAAGTTTTGAGCTTCTTTGAACTATGGATTTATAGTTTTAATTAAATTAAAAATTGTTGGCTGTTCTTCTGATATTTTTTGGCTCCCACCTCTCTCTTCCTCGTCTGTGACTTTGATTGCATGTATGTTTGGTATTGTAAAGCAGTCACTGATGTTCTTTTTGCATCCTCTCCCATGCTTCATTTTGGATCATTTCCATTGCTATGCCTTCAAGTTTCCTGTTCTGTTTTTCTGGAGAATGTCTAATTGGTTAATCTTATACAGTGAATTTTTCATTTTTGAGGTTGTTTTCTGGTTATAAATATTGACATACCTTGTGTTTCTCATTTATTTAAGCTCATTTTTTCTTTCAGATCTTTAAGCATATTAATTAATCACTGTTTTAAAGTTGTTTGCTAATTCTGACCTCTCTGTCATTACTGAGTATTTCTCTTGCTTCATTTATCTCCTGATTATGGATTTAAATTTGGGTATTCTTTGCATATCTAGCAATATTTATGGGATGCTGAATATTACAACTTATTGTTAACTGTTGGATTTTGCTGTCTTTCTTGGAAGTGTGTCAAACTTGGTTTTAGCAGATTATTTGCTATTCAGATTGATATATTTATGGCTTGTTTGTCAATTTTTGTTATGTGAATCTCTGTAACATATTCTAGTTTTTTTATTGCAGCATTAATTTACACCTCATACCAGTAGGAATGGTCCTGAAATCTTTACTGATTGCCCAAAGTAATATGGTTTTCTATACTGACTACATGAAATCCATACCTCTCTTAGGCTTGTGTGGGAGAGTGGTAGGAAGACTTTTGTGGAGGGTGATTTGAGTGCAATGCATGCGACCAGTTTTGAGGCCATATTCAAGAGAAATAAAAGAAGATCGTGAACCTAAATAGAGGCAGTGTGACTGGAAAGAAATAGATTTATTGAAGAGACATTTGGAGTATAAAATGGTAGAGAGGGGGTTGTCAATTCTGTTACAAACAGAAAAATAATAGATGGTCCATGAGAAATTTGCAAGCAAGTGGAAGAAGCTAGTCGGAAGAATATTTAGCTCAATATTGGATTGTGCACGCATTTCTTAAATTAGTTTTTAGAAGTAGGAAATTGGTGACCTTAATTTTGAGAGGATTTCATTAGCACTTATTAAAAGAAGACTCCCAAATTTTAGCAGATTCATAATTAAAGTTTAAATATACCTTATCTCTTCTTTGTGGTTAGGAAGCCACTGCTACTACTTCTGGATGAATAGGGAAGGGGTGTCAGATATTACTAGTCTTTTATTTGACTTACTAAATTGTAATTGGTAAGTTAAGATCAAGTAGCATAAGTTTACTCTTTTAAGCTTTGTTTTCTTAAATACTTTGTTGGGTTCTTTTTGACCAGAGTTAGGACATGTTTCTTTATACCACCCACAAAGGAAATACCAGAGCTCTTTAAACTGAGAGGGTAGATATGACATCCTGTGTTTTCTCTATTTTAAGCCCTGTATTTTAAACATGCTAAAAGGGATGACCTTTTTATGTAAATGGATACATTTGGGAGGTGTTAAATGATGGGGAGTATTGGGAACAGGAAGCCAGGAGCAGATGCAAAAAGAAGAAAACCCCAGCTGTGTTCAGAGACAATATGCAAGTAAGAGAGTAGTGATGTGAATGGTTTGTTATTTTATTTACTTCAACTGCTGTGTGTGGGAAATGATTCTCCTTATTTTATAAATGGGGGAAATTAAGGTTCTGAAAGAAGTCATATGTCTAACATTCCATAGCTGATGAGTGGAGGAATCAGATGTCGAAACTGGGTCTGATGCCAAATCCCATGTTCTTTTTAATATTAAGAATGAAAACTGGGACACTAAGTAGGCTAGGCCGCCCCCTGAAGGAATTAGGAAATACGTGGGGCTAATGTGGTATGTTACAGACATGTATACAAACTTGTCTTTATCTTTGAGTCTTAGTTTCTTTTATCTAGGAGCAATAATGGATGGTTTCTGAAGTGCCTTCTACCATTGATTTTCTGTAATTATTTAGATGCTATGGGAACCTTAGCCTTGCTTTGATCTCTAGGTATAAAAACTCAGTAACAGGTCTGGAGCGGTGGCTGAGGTTGGAGCACTTGCCTGGTATGTGGGAGGTCCTGGGTTCAAACCCCAGCACCACGTACACAACTAAGTGTCGGAGAAACAAAGGCCAGATGAAAAAATAAATAAAAAATTGATTCTGGTTTTTTTTTCTCTCCTTCTCTTTAAAAGTAAAAAAATAAACTCAGTAGCAAAGCAATAATAAAAATAGCTAACATTTAGAGAATGCCTCCATGATATGCCAGGTGTTGTACCTAAATATAAGTATTTTTCATGCAGTTTATCCCACTTAATAATTCATAAAGCAGCTGACAAAATACCAGAATCTGTTACCTTCACTGAGGCTTAGAGGTTAAGTAAGCTACTTAGAGCCATACAATATAGTATGTGCAGAGCCCGGACTCAGACTCAGGACTTACTTATAAGTTGATGTTCTTTATTCCTGTATCATACTAAATTTGTATTCTGTGAAGTTCAGGAACGATTTTTAGGAAGAAACTGGTTTTTTTCCTTCTCTTTAAAATTTTCTTTTTCTCACATAGTAAGGGCTTTTGCTATATCACATCTTTAAAGTAAGAATGATTAAATGCTTAACTCCAATGTCAAATATACTAAAATGTAATTTTTCCATATTTTGAAGATACCTTCCACAAATTCAAATTTTGTTATTAAAGAAGCTGTAATTTAATCCCTTTTGAATCAGCTTTTTTCTGCTGGTCATTTTGTGTTGCTTTTTTCCTCCTAAAGCATATAAGTTGAAGTCAGATCTCTTTTAAAAACAGTATTAAATAGATCAATGAGGAAATTAGAAACTTGTTACTACTTCTGAAAAATTAATCTCATCAATTTTTTCCTGTAGTCTAAGAAACTGAATTGGATTCATTTACATGGACTCTCCTCCTTAGATGTCTGCTCCAATGAGGATCTCCCTGAAGTTGAGCTGGTGAATCTGCTGGAAGAACAGCTACCACAATATAAGCTAAGAGTAGATTCTCTGTTTCTGTATGAGAATCAGGACTGGGCACAGTCACCACCGCAGCAGCAGCATGCCTCTGATGCTCTCTCTCCAGTCCTTGCTGAAGAGACTTTCCGTTACATGAGTGAGTATTTTTTTTTTACCTATTTAGTGTCTGTCTGTGGAAATGAAGATCATGGGTATCTTGGTATTTACTTTTGGAACATTTGACATTTAGTAGCCATTGTTGGTATATGCCTGCTTTTATTCTAAGGGATTTAACATGAAGAGATAATATTATGTCTAAATGTAGAAAGGTTGTCATCCTTTTAGGCTGAATGGCCAGCATTGCAAGCATGTTTAGATTTTTGGTTCTTCCCTCTTTTACTTGATTATTCTTCAGACTGAGTAGAAAAGAGAACTTTAAAAAAAAAGTGAAATTATTTAAAATTTTAATATCCCTGTGTACCTGTCAACATTTATTATCCCAATAGCATATCATTAGGGTTTTTTTTACTCTTTTGTTAAACACAGAGGAATTATGTCAGTCATTAAGGAGTGTAGTTCTTAAATATCTAAGTAATTTAATCATTCCAGGGAGAAATAAATGCACTACTATATAATTTTTATTATTTACTTACGGATCCACAGAGAATATTTCAGTGAGAGGCTAAGCCAAATTTGTTTTGAAAATATTTCTGTTTTATATCACAGTATCAGAAATGACAGAAGTAAAGAGGAATTTTTAAACTTTGAAGTATGAGGACCTCTTTCCCTTTATTCTTATCCCAAAATTCTGCATTAAGGCTGAGCTCTTTTCTTTTCCTTAAACTTCATTCAGGATAAAAATGTTGTGTGCATAGTAGCTGTTAGAATTTAGAAGAAAAGTCTGTAAGTTCTATAGTGATATGTTTGTGAACTTTATTTATTTTAAAGAGAGGGACAGTGAGAGAAAGAGAATCAGTTTTATTTAGTTTTTCAGGTGGATTTCTTTGCTCTAGCACTTCATTGTGTATGTGGTGCTGGGGTTCAAACCCTTGTCTTTACACATGCTGGGCAAGTACCACAACCTCTGAGCCACTGCTCCAGCCCCTGTGAATATCTTTTAATTTGAATTAAATATGAGATTACCTCTGATCCTAAACAATTTTTTCCCAGTGAGTGCTTCTGTGTTTTAATGGCAGGTTGTTGCTAGAGGATGATTGTTGTGAAATTCTCAGTTTTGTAATGACCATTAACTTGATTTTAGTGGTAGTTTCCTAGAACCAGTTTCTTAGAATTTACTTCTTGTAGAACTGAACTGCCCAGGGGGAATAATTGTAAACATTGCTTAAACTTGAATAGAAATATCAAGAAACCCAAATAAAACTGTATTTCTGTCCTTAATATTTCTTTTAAGTAGCTGAATTAAGGTTATGCTTTTATAGTTTTCTTAAGTTTCTAGTGTGAGAAATTGCTTGCTTTCTAGAAAATGTCACTTGAGGTTTTTAAATTTGTGAGAAGAACTTTCAAACTGAAATGTCTCAGGATCAATTCATTGTGCCATTATTTTGATAAAATGACTCATGGAGTGCACCTATTTTAATGTTCTTTGTCCTATAGACACGGAGAGGGAAGCATGGAGTGTAGTTTAGAAAGATGTCTCAGGATTGTGTTTTAATGAAGTCTCTTTTAGGATGATTTTAAATAAAAAGCTAGAAATAAAAGATACATAAATTCTAAAATACTTTTCAAGTCTTTATATAAAGCAAACCATAGTTTTGAAGGAACAGTTTTAAACTTGAGTTTGATAGGGGGATACAAGTCCATGCTTCAAGGTTCTGAAAAAGTTACCCTATTCCTTTAGTCTAATAACACTATTTTACTTCAAAAATTTGAAAATTGAACTATACATGATATACCTAAGATCACGAAATAAATGAATAAGCTATGATTTTAATTGTCATTAGTAATTTATCTCTGTAGGGTACTTTTTTTTTTTTTTTAAGAGAGAGGGAGAATGAGAGAGTAAAGAGAGAATCAACTTTTATTTTTTCATCTGGCCTCTGTTTCTCCTACACTTAGGTATATATGTGGTGCTGTGGTTTGAACCCAGTTCCTTGTGCATGCCAGGCAAGCGCTCCAACCGCTGAGCAACACCACTCCAGCCCCTCTGCAGTGTACTCTAATTTCACTGATTTTTAAAGTTATGAATTTTTTGACTTACTAATCCAATCAAATGTAAATAAACTTCATTATGGATTTGTGTCCACTGAATGTAAATGCCAAGTGGTTTACTTTATTTAGCAAATTGAGCCAAGTTTGAAAAGTAAGATGTAAAACATTTTTTTACACTTTTGCAGAGTTTTCTACCCCCCCTGACATTTCAAGATTTATGATTTTGAATTATAAACCCTGGTAGGACATGTTAGAATTCTGCTCCCTGATACTACTTCACCTCCTTATTACCTGTACACCCTTCCTCTGGCAGTGAATACTTGTGCTCACTAAAGTGAAATTTTAACAACTAACAGAAAGAGGTAGAATAGGCAAAAGCACTTCTCCCTTATGTAACAAAGAAATAGAGCTATGAGAAGTAACTAGTGATCTAGAAGGAAGCATTTGAGTTTGGGCGCCTATGTCACATGAATGAAAGGAGGGGGAAGTATATGAAGTCACCCAAACTAGAAAGAGATTATTTATTTACTTTTTTTTAATTTAAAATTTAAAATTTTATTTATTTATTTTTATTAGTTAAATATGGACTTACAGTTAAGGGGGAATCATTATCAAACAATCAAGAACAAATGTATATTCACAAAGTTAGCCAAGGCTGATGCCATTCCATGGTTTCCCCTCTTAGGTTCCCTCCCCATGGTTCTGTTTCCCCCAATTGAACACCTGTGTTAAGTGGACTTCTCTTAGAGGTTGGAGATTTCCTTCTGAGTTGATTCTCCCATATTCCCTCCCTCCAGTCTCCTTGATATCCTTCCTAATCCCTCTCCCCTTCTTCCCCACCCCTGAGTATCCTAGGCAAGGTTCCCCCTATTTGTGTAAAAATTCATACATATTGAGGTTATTATCAGCTTAGCCATCTAACATACTGCTTCCCGATATATTCTAGCTTCCACAAATGAGAGATATCATTCAGCCCTCGAGTCTCTGAGATTGGGATACTTAGCATAATTCTTTCCATCTCTATCCATTTGATTTCAAAAGCCATAATATTGTTTTCTCTAATAACCAAGTAGTATTCTATTGTATATATGTACCAAAATTTTTGAATCCACTCATCGAGTGAGGGGCATCTGGGTTGGTTCCATAATCCAGCTATAGTAAATTGAGGTGCTAAAAACATTGATGAAGCCATATCACTATAATATGCTGATTCTAACTCTTTTGGGAAAATACCCAGAAGTGGGATAGCCGGGTCATAAGGTGGTTCCAGCCCTAATTGTTTGAGGAGTCTCCATACTGCTTTTCATAGTGGCTGAATCAGTTTGCAGTCCCACCAGCAATGTGACAGTGTTCCTCTTTTCCCACAGCCCCTCCAGCATCTGTCATTGTTCATATTCTTCATTTTTGCCACTCTAACTGGAGTGAATGGAATACTTGAGCCCAGTATGGTGGTGCTAAGCAACTTAATGAGACTCTGTCTCAAAATAAAAAATAAGAAGTGTTGGGGAGGGACTGGAGGGGTGCTTAGCAGTTACGGCCCTTGCCTGACATGCACAAGGACGCAGGTTCGAACTCCAGCACCACATGAACAACGAAGTGTTGGAGCAACGAAAGCTGCATGGAAAACTAAATAAAACTGATTCTCTTTTTTTATCTCTTTATCCCTCTCTCTAAAACAAAAACAAAAATAAAAATTGGGGATGTGGCTCAGTGGTTAAGTTCCCCTGGGTTTAATTCTCAGTACCAAAAATTAAAAAATTAAATGGAATGCTTGAGGTATGAATGGGTCCAAAAAAATAATTATATCCTAGTCTCTGTCCCATCACTCACAAAACTTAAGATGCTTATTTAGTAAATAACAGAAAGACCAGTAGAGGGAAGAGAAAAGAGGGGGTGGGGGAAGTGTTGGGGACTGAATCAGAATGTTATACTACATGCTTTTATTTAAAAAAAACTAATGTTTATCCTATTGTCAAATATATCTAAAAAGAACAAAGGGGGTGCTTTAGGAAGGGGAAATACTGGAACTGAGTTAAAACAAGGTACACTCCAGGCTTTTATAAGTATGTCATTTTACATACTGTTGTCATATACATTAAAACAATTGTTCTTCATAGGTATAAGAATTAAGTCACTATACTTGGGCATATTAAAATAAATATATACCCCAGAAGGAGTGGCAAGGGACCAGAGGAGGGGGGAGTACTGGGACAGGGAGGATGTTGGCCAAATTACATTGCTGTATCGTGGTGCATGTATGAATATGTGACAACACAACCTATCATTATGTACAGCTGTAATGCACCAATAAAAAATAAAATAAATGATATCTAATTATTAAAAAAAAAACTTAACATGCTCAATGAATGTCTTAGATGCACAACAGATCACTCCAGATATTTCCTTGTTTTTTATAGGTAAGCCCCACAGTGAGCTATGGATTGAGCTGTGCAATCAGAATGCATGGGACAGGCAATCTTTTGTACATGTGAAAGCTAAAGTTAGAAACCTGCTGTGCGTTTCCAGAGATTTTATTTGGGAATCAAGGATCACCCTCTAAGACATAAGAAGGGGGAGAGGGCATGTGATTTATTGTATATTGTATTTAAGGCAGCATTTTCAAAATATGGACCTCACCATCCATATCACTTGATAACTAACTAGTAATACAGATTCCTGGGCCCCTACTCCTCAGACAGAATCAGCAACTCTAAAGGTGGGACACAGCACTGTTTCAACACATGTTCCTGGTGGTGCTGATGCACCCTCAAGTTTGAGAACCACTGATGCAAAGCATTGCAAACCAAAGCTAATGGCTATTTTACAGTTACCTTAATTGGAGAACTAAGGGATTAGAGAGAATATGCAATTTTGCAGAGAAATACCCTTGTAGAAATTATTACTTCTCATTGGTTATGCGTACTTTTCCTCATGCTCTGCCCTCTAAAACCATTAACTGGTACTGGAAATAGCTGATGTTATTCAGAAAGCATTAACTCTAAACCAGGTCCTAGAGGTTAGCAGATTTATAATCCCCCTAAATATCAGTCCTCTCAGTCAGTTCCATGAAAAAATTTAACTGTATCCCCAGATACATCTGTTGGTTTTAATATTCAGAAATTTTCTTTGTATTATTAGCATATTATAGCAGCAAAAACTACAGTCTTTTGTGTGTGTGTGTGTGTGTGTTTGTTTTACTGGGGATTGAACCCAGGGCCTTGTGCAGGTCAGGCAAGCACGCTGAGTTATATCCCCATCCCTTTTTATTTTATTTTAACACAGGGTCTCCCTGAGTTGCCCAGGCTGACCTTGGGCTTGTGATCCTCCTGCCTTTTGCCTCCCGTGTAGCTGGAACTACAAATGCAGTCACTTCCTCAGGATTAAAACCACAAGACCTGCCTGTAGTTGTCAGGAACTGTTGCAGCTTTACTGTGCATGTGGACATGTTTGTTTTTTATTTCTGTTTTCACTTTTTTATTGTTTGATTATTGGTGAGAAAAGGCTAGAGAGTGACAGAAGATTAGAATTCTTTTTAAAATTCAGAAATTATGGTAAAAACTTACCTTGGAAAGGGACATACGAGAGAATTATTGAGCATCTCAAAAAATGACAGATATCAGAATGGAGTGACATTGGTGTTTGCCTCCCTGAAAGTAATTTGAGAATGGGATGGTTGATATGAAATTAGACAGGGATGGAACACATAAAGTAAGGATTCATGAAATGCTTATGTGTATACTAACCCCCTCTGTACCATATTTTCAGAAACATTAGATTTTCCAGGTACTACACCCAAAATGTTGAATATTAATCAACAACTTTCAGAAACAAGTGGTAAAATCGTTCCATAAAAATGTTTATTATCTCCCTGATGTATATTTTTTAGAGAGGAAAGTTCAATCTGGAAATAAGCAAGGATCATTGCTAATTTCTGAGCCATTTAATATATTTTTGTTTTAACTACTGAACACTGAAGAGAAAATAGATTTTTGATAGGATTGATTGGAATAAAGATAGCCTTCTTGCCTATCTCAGTCTATGACTTTTGAAGCCTTTAATTACAATGCCTACTTGCTAGGGGACTCCAGGAGCTGTTCTCTAAGCTCTTGGAATCATCCCCAGCAGCATGTCTTTACTGGGAGTGTTGTGTAAAGGAAGAGAAGACAGCTGATTAGGTCGCACAGAGAATGCCATTGTGTTCCTTACCTGTTTTGAGGCTCACTTGGTGGTGGTCCAGTCTTTGGGGCTTGGTAGTAAATAGGCTATTTCACGTGAAGTGTAAGAATTGGAGAATTATGGTTGTCCTAGCTTTTTGGCATAATAAATGTTTTTTTAAATTTATTTTCATGTTTTGAAACCTTGTAACAAGAGTTGCTGGATTTTTTTTTTTTTTTCTGATTGCAAAGACGACATTTGTTGTTCATGGGAACAACTGAAAAGAAAGCAACAGATCAACCATAATCCCTACTTGAAGATAGCCTCATTAACATTTTAATGTATATCCTTCCAGCCTTTCTTGCATATAGATATGTATAGATATGCTCACACTTTAAAAAGCAAAATTGCAATGTATACTATTTCATATGTTCATGGAGTTTTTTTTACTTTTTTATTAGTGCATTATAGTTATACATAATAATGGGATTCATTTCAAAATTATTATACAGTCATGGAGTATAATTTGCCACAATTCAGTCCCCAGTACTTCCCCTTTTTGCCTCTTCTCTCTCACCTTGTTCCTTTTCCCTACTCTAGAGGTCTTCCTTCTATTTGTTTATAGTTTTTTTTTTAATTAGTGCTTTAAAGATAGACATAAAGGTGGAAATTCACTGTACTGTATTCATATATGTACACGAGATGATTTGGTCAGTTTCATCCCACCGTCATAGGTGTATTATACGCTGGTATTCCATTAGGGGTTTTTTGATCTTAATGGAGATGAGGTAGAAGTAGTAGTGTGATAGGGCATAGACTTTTTTTGTGATAAGCACTGACTCTTCGTTTGGGCCTGCAGATGCCCCCTGGGTAACTAAAAACAGGAATAAAGCTTGGCATTTCTGCCTTCATTTTGTATTTGTGTTCAGATTCCTACTCAGCTTTGTACAAAGGCATGCTAATAACTTAAGGAGGGTTTATCTAAAAACTGGCAATACGAGGTTTATTGGTTCCAAACGTACCTAACCTATCTTACCCGCCTTCAGT
This sequence comes from Aplodontia rufa, assembly GCA_004027875.1. Classification (NCBI taxonomy): domain Eukaryota; kingdom Metazoa; phylum Chordata; class Mammalia; order Rodentia; family Aplodontiidae; genus Aplodontia; species Aplodontia rufa. The sequence goes on from PVKS010040787.1 coordinate 11,720, forward strand.
ACTGAGGACACCAAGATAGGAGTAACGAAGATATTTTTGAGGTTTGCAGGGACATTCATCTGTGGGCTTTATAAAGTCCTGCTGAAGTCAGCGGTGCCTCAAGTCTCTAGACATTACCCTACACTTTCCAGAAAAAGCAGAGTCTCCCAAGCAGATCCAAGGATGAGACTGCTCCCCTAGGCAGGAGCAGCTCTCCGATTGGAAATGAATTGCCCCCTTCCAGGATCATAGGTTTGATAGATAAATATCTATCATAGAGCTAGTAGATATAGCCAGGAGAGATTTCCAATAAGGACTTCCTTGGAGTCACCCCACAGGACAGAGCTGAGATGATAATCAGTCTGACTGCAGTTTGACCAAGACTCTTTACCTCTTGCCTGCTGCCTCAATTCTTCCTCTATTTCAACCTAAAGTTCTTGTAGGATCCCCAAGATAGGACTGAGATGCTTGATCTCACTTTGCCTTCTTATTATGGCCATACTGATCAAAGTTCCTTTCCTGTTTTCCCCATTAATTTTGTTTGGTTTTTTGGGCAAGTGGCTGGGCCTAATTTGTTGGGACCCCCAGAGCCTGGCCTGTGACCTAGTAACAGGAAGAGCCCATTACTTTTCTAATGGCCTTGTGAGTTGCACATTACCACCTGCATTTTAAAATCCCGACTTTTCCACTAATGGTTTGCTTTGTGGTCTTAAATATGTCACCTAATAATTTCTCTCAGAGAAGATTCCTCATAGAAGAAAATAAGATGCGTGAACTTCTTAAATGACTTCTTAAGTTGAGCTTTAAATTCCCTTCTATGGTAAGTGGTAAATATTTATAGACAGTATATTTTCATTTCTCCTCTCTAAAATGTGTTTTATTCTATTAAATAGGTACTTTTAATTAATTATGTAAAAAGTGTTTTTTAACCAAGTCTCTAGGATTCCTGGTATTTGTTAGCTCTAGATTGAAGACTTTCATCATTGGCTCTGTGTTAAAATACTAGAGAATTTTCTAGATGCTATCAGTATCCTAGAACTCATCCAGATAAATTAAATATGAACCATTGCTCCAAATTACATTTGGTTTTGCAATCATTGGCAGTATTTTCTGTAATTAGTTTATAGCATGAATATTTTGGTTTTTTACCTCTGGTTTATTATTATATGATCAGAAGTAGAGACCACTACCTTGTAGGTATATGTCTTAATTAATTAAATTCCTTTCTAATAGCCTTACCCACTAACTCAGTCCTCAGTCACTTTAATTTAGATAGGGTGTAAAACAACTTAATCCATTCTTCCAGCTTACACTCTCAGATGTGACTAGACCAAGCTTCCCGGGCAGAGGAGGTACTCCAGAGGTGACTGCCTTGTGATCATTTGATACTTTCTTAATTCATTAATTGTATGATATGGACTTTAATGATTGGTCTATTTCCTTTTTCCATGTGTATTTTTGTATTCCTGATTGACTTTGTTTAAGTTTGGGGCTTTTGTTATCTTTCAGTTCTTGAGTATTTTAAGTTTTCTCTTATTTCTAAAATTATTTTTAACTTAGTTCTAGGCACAGACAGAGTGGAGCAGATGACCAAAACTTACAATGATATCGACATGGTTACACATCTCCTGGCAGAGGTAGGAATATATCTTTTCTTTATCAGTACAAAAAGCTAAAACAGTGAGGCTCATTTGGAATCTATCAGATTTACACGTCAGATGTAAATGGTGATGTCTGTGCTCTGGGTTATTTTGTGTAAGGTTGTTACAGCTGGAACATCTGGCACACCACCTAGCATCACAAAGGAAGATGCTTCCTGAACCCTTGATTGTTGTGAAGTTGTACAGGACTGATTGATAAACTGATTGATTGCTTGATTGATTGGTTAATATGGTGCAGGCTGGACTCCTTGTCCTAGGGGAAAAAAATCTGCTTTAAAATTGTTCCTACTGTTATCCTGGAGTAGACCCACCCATCGAAGAAGCAATTCCATTGTAAATCAGCACCTGCAGTGTTTCACTCAGGTTTTTCATCACCGTGTCCAAAAGACCTGACAAGAACAATTTTAGAGGAGGAAAAGTATATTTGGTGCTCACCGTTTCCGAGGTCTCATGCATAGACAGCCTACTCCATTGCTCTGGGCCTGAGGTGAGGCAGAACACCATGGAGGAAGAATGTGAAGAGGAAAGCAGCTCAGGACACAGAAAGAGAAAGGTCTGCTCACCAGGAACAACATATACACCCCAGGCACGCCCCCAGTGACACATCCTACTGCTCAGTTACCACTTAGTCCTTTCAGGTGGATTAATGCACCTATTATGTTAAGCCTCTCAAAATTCAATCATTTCACTTCTAAACTTTCTTGCATTGTATCACACGTGAGTTTTTTTGGGATACCTCATATCTAAACCATAACATGCAGATGAAAGCACCTCCAATTTTAGCTTTCAATTTGGGCTATTTGAGCATACTTTTCCATGGCATTTCAGACATGTATAGTGTCTCTCTTCGAATTGGTAGTCAATAGTGTTCTCTCGGTTTTATTTGCTCTAATGAAACACCTTCTCTGACGTATATCTCTCCCCTCGCCTCCCCAGATCCCCAGACTGATTTCTGTATGTGCCACTTAGCCTATATTTAAAATGCAAATAAATGATCTTGAAATGTGGAAATAATCCATCCATTTTCATGTTCTGTGGAAAGGATGGAAGCTTAATTCTATTCATATAATGATGAATGTAAACCTCATATGTAGGGCAGTTAGATATATATTGACAGTTTTCCATCCTAAAAATAAAATCTTCACCACTATTACACAGATGGGATTCCAGTACTCTTACTAAGTGTAACTGAATAGAAGCTTGTTGCTTGGCTTTCCTAGACACCTCTCTGTGTCAGTTCCTCCAACTTCAGCAGGCTCCCTTTTCCATACTCCAGGCAGACCCCTGAGTCTCAAAATTTCTCTTCTTTTATCCCCTATTATATTTCACAGCATCATTCTTACACCAGTTGTCAGCAGGGCTGTTGGCTGTGTTTTCTTTTAAGCCAGCGGCTCTGAATGCATATAAGTTTTGCCCTAAACAGAACTATTTTGAACATACTTTCCTGATCCCCATATCTTAACTACCTAATTCTATATCATTATCATACTTAATACACAATTATCCTCAACAGATATTTGGGTTTTTATGGTACAGGTTCCATCTTTTGTGTTTGTGTGTTTACTGGGGGTTTAACCAAGGTCCCCAAACATGCTAAGCACACGCGGTACTATTGAGCTACTTCCTCAGCCCCCAGCCTCATTTTTTCCTTCTTTTTTTTTCATTCTATTGTCTCCTTTTAGTTATATATGACAATAAAATATACAGTGACATATTTGTAAAAGCATGGAGTATACCTTGTTCTAATTCAGTCCCTAATATTTCCCCTTCTCCTCCCTTCCTTCTGCATCTTGGTCTACTCTCCTGATCTTTCTGTTACTTGCTAATAGTTCTTTTTTGTTTTTAAATTAGTGTCTTGTTGATGTACAAGCTGGTATGATTGACTGTAGTATATTCACGTATGTATGTATGGAAGTTAGGTCTGACTCATTCCATGAATTTTCCCTATCCTGTTCCTCCTTCCTCCCTTTCATTCCCCTTTGTCTGTTATTCTGGTTTTTTCCTTACTTTGGATTAGCTTTGGAGAAAACATTCGACCTTTGACTTTTTGAGACTGGCTTATTTCACGTACCATGATAGCCTACAGTTCCATCCATTTACTGGCAAATGCCATAAAGTCATTCTTCTTTATGGCTGAGTAACATTCCATTGTGCGTATATACCACATTTTCTTTATCTGTCCATCTGTTGAAGGGTATCTTGATTGGCTCCATAGCTTAGCTATTATGAATTGTGCCACTATAAACATTGATGTGGCTACATCACTGGAGGGAGTGTGCCGATTTAAAACCCTTTGGATATATAGCAACAAGTGGAATACCTGGGTCAAATGGTCATTCCATCCGTAGCTTTTTGAGGAATCTGCATACTGTTTTGCAGAGTGGTTGCACCAATTTGCAGTCACACAAACAATGTATTAAGTATACCCTTTTCCCCACAGTCTCTCCAACATTTATCGTTGCTTGTATTCTTGATAATTGCCATTCTGACTGGTGTGAATGAAATCTCAGTGTGGTTTTAATTTGCATTTCTCTAATTGCTAGAGATGTTGAACATTTTTTTCAAATACTTGTTCGTATTTTTTCTTTTGAGAAGTATCCATTTAGTTCTTTTGCCCCTTTGATTGGGTTATTTGCTCTTTTGGTGTTAAGTTTTTTTTTTTTTAATTCTTTGTGTATCCTGGATATTAATGCCCTGTCTGAGGAGCATTTGGCAAAGATTTGCTCCCATTTTCAAGGTTCTCTCTTCATGCTCTTGATTGTTTTCTTTGTTGTGAGGAAGCTTTTCAATTTGATGCGATCCTTTATTGATTTGATTTTTTAATTTCACTTCTTATGCTTTGGAGTCTTGTTAAGGAAGTCAGTTTCTGAGCCAACATGTTGGATTGTTGGGCCTGCATTTTCTTCCAGCAGATGCCTAATTCCTTGGTCTTTGATTTGAGTTTTGTGGACAGTGAGAGATAGGGCTTAAATTTCATTGTACTACATATGGGTTTCCAGTTTTCCCAGCACCATTTGTTAAAAAGACTGTCTTTTCTCCAACTTACGTTTTTTG
>PVKS010040788.1:0-16407 GCA_004027875.1 Aplodontia rufa
CAAATATGTGTGCATTTTGGCCTTATCTTTGTACAAGATTATTTGCATATTTGGGACTTCCTTCCTTTCTCTACCTGTTTAATTTTGTTCAAGCCCCAGCTTTTCCAAGAAGCTATCTCCAACTCCCTTAGTCCGTAGCAGTCTTCTGTTTCTTTGAATTCCCATGTTACTTACTGTCTTTACCACTTACTTGGCAGTGCTGGCTTTATTTTCTTTTTATGTTTGTGTTTTGCTATCCTTAAGAAGATGGAGAGCTTCTTAAAGGCAGGAGATCACTTGTATACTTGTTTACCCTTCTCCTTCTATATTTGTTTTCTTGTGTTTGATATTTCTCATAAATATGGATATCATCTTATTTGGTTATAACCTTTGGCTTTTAAGCCCTTAGCTGGTTTGCTGAGGCAAGTTTCAACACAATCTGGAACCACATTTGTTCTTGGTAAGCATTCATTCACCATGACTTTTTTATGGTACTGGGAATTGAACTCAGAGTCTTGTGCATGCTGGGCAAGTGCTCACCCTCATCATAATCTTTATTAGTGTCTTTAGTAACACAGGACTTGTCAAAATAATTCCATGTCATCATTGTATGTTCCTTGTGGGAACACTTCAAGATCAGATAGAACAAAAAAGATCTACTGTTCTTTTTTTTTTCATTTAAATGGGATATCTGTGGGTGCTTTGTTTGCCGTTTGTTTTTGACAAAATTCAGCCATGAAATATTCAGGGGCAATATTTTTCAATGTAAAGAGATCAGTATTCATTATGTATAAATGAAAGTAGATACACCAAAACTGAAGAAAAACAGTATATTTGAGGTTACACATACACACAAATATACATGCACATATATGCACTGTGTATCTTCCGTTTGATGAAAGTGGTTCTATTTGGTGGTATTGCTATACTGTACTTAAGGTGACTCTCAGTGGGATAATATTTCAGAACCAAACTGATTGGACAAGTGTGGAATGGTTTATTGGATTGGGAACAGGCTGAAGGAAGGGATAATAACTAAAAACCTGTCCTGCTAATTAATCTACGTAAGGGGTGGGGAGAAAATGGGTTGGAACGTTATAGAATAAGGGGGAAATGACACATTTCAAAAGTGGGGAGGGCTTTTTGTATTATTTTGCTGTTCCTCACATGTACCTAAGATGAAATAGACTAGTGGTTCCTCACCCTGGCTACACATAGAAACTGCAGGAGAGTTTTCTTTTTAAATTTATGCTTGGGCCCCATCGTATACCAATTAAATCATAATCTCAGAGGCCAAGAGACTTTCTCTGTTTTTTTAAACCTTTCAGGTGATTCTAATGTGCAGTCAGGGTTGAGGAAATCCTAAAATATCTCTTTATTGTCAAGCACTTAAGAAATATTTGTTATTCAAGTAGATGAGAACACAGAGTTTAGTGATTAACCCAAAGCCACTTTTCCAGAGGGTCAATACCAAAACTGGGAACTAGTGATTCAAGTTCTGGTTCATTTTTCTTTTCAGTAGACTTGTGTGAAGCCGAGACTCATTTTCCCCTATCGTTTTGTGAATAGAAACTCACTAGAAATCTACAGCTTCTTTAGTTTTCACGTATAATCTGGTTCATATTTCATACCATTTGTTAAATTTGCATTAAGAAAATAGAGCCCCTCAAACCACAAAATCTTGTTTTCTCTGTTAGCAGGCTTTGCTATGAGGGAAAGGGATAGTAGCCAGCTGTTGGAAAAGTTTATCTTTGGTGTCTTTTTACCTCTCCCTTTGCATTTCTGGTGTCTGTTCTCTTTCTCCTGTCCCCATCATGCTGCCTTCCTTCTTTCCCTCTTATTGCTCACTTCCTTCCTTTACTGGGATGGAGCTCAAAGCTAAATGATTATGTCAATCTCTCTAGGAAATTAATATTTAAAGGGGGAATTCACCAATTTACCTGAAACCAGTTGGTGGTTTGTGCTCATAACCTTTTTAAATATATCTGCCTTCCATATACTCCTTGATTAAATTTCTTACCTACAAAAGGACATAAAAATAGAAATTAGAAAATCGGCTACCTATTTTAGGAAGAAAGTAGCTGATTCTTGCTATAGTTTATTCTCTTGAGATGTTTTGTAAGTAGACTTGTCAAGACAAAGGGTTAGAACTTCTCCTATACAATGATAATTTGTTGACTCAAAAATGAAGTTAATGGCCAGGTATGGTGACACACATTGTAATCCCAGTGGCTAGGGAGGCTAAGGCAGGATCAAAAGTACAAAGCTAGCCTCAGCAACTTACGCCCTAAGCAACTTAGTGACACCTTGTCTCAAAAATAAAAAAAAATAAAAAATAAAAATGGACTGAGAATGTGGCTCAATGGTTAAGTGTCCCTGAGTTCAATCCCTGGTGCCAGGAAAAAAAAAAAGTAAAAAAATGAAGTTAATGCTTAATCAGACAAATCCTGAAACTTGTCATAGTTGATTCTGTCCCCAGTGCTACAAATAGTGGATGTGTTTCAGCCTACTTGACAGCTGCTCCCTTCACTTTATACAGTACACCCATCTCCCTGTGATAGGGATGGAACCCAGGACCTCTTCTAGGCTAGTGCTCTACCACTGAGCTAGATCTCTACTCCATACAATGTCCAAGAATACTAGGTCTGTGAAACAGATTGAGGAATTCTTACGTACACCAGATTGTACTGTGTCCTGGATGATCACGTGTCTTCCTGTAAACAGGGAGTCAGCTCTTATATTTCCTACATGTGCTGGTTTACCTTTTCAACTACGGGACATGGTGCATTGTATCAGGTTGCAAAGTGGAGCCATATAAATACAGCATGGTTTAGTGCATTTAGTGGAATGAGCTCATGATTGTGATTTTGTGGCTGTATTCAAATATCTGCCTTGTTTCATGTAATAAATGTCTTCCTGAAAAATTGAACTTGAAGCATATTTTTGACAGTTGATTCACATTTTAATTGGTATAGATTAGATTTGAGTTGCTGAACCCTGGAGTGATTTATTCAGGGATGAATTCTATAACATAAATAGTTATCCCTTAATTTCTTTCTTTTGCAAATTCACATTTTAAAATAGAATGTTAGCTTAAATTGGAGGGTACATTCATCATTAAAATAATACCATTTATGTGGAGCTTTATAAATTTCTAAGTAGTTATATATATATATTATTCTATTGTATCCTAATAAATAGCGCAGTGAGCTTGGCAGAGTACATAGTAATTTCTCCTTGTGGTTGAGAGAGGTTAAGTGATTTGCTGGCAGGCATATGGTAGAGTGTGGGTTAGAGTCTAGGTTTTCCTGCTCTAGCACTATCCCAATGTTGTTTCCACTGTCGTGGTTTTCTTTATAACAAAGCTATTATTAAAATAAACACTGTGCCCCTATAATTTATTTATTCTGAAAAATAAATTCTTATTTAACTTCATAGGTTATATAGTCATTGTTTGTAGCATGTACTATTTTTTTTTTTTGCTTACTGGCACTACTTTTCATGCCTTTTCACCTGATGGTTTTAGAATAGATTGATTAAGCCAGTGTGCATTGAAGTCCAACTTTGGAAATATGATTATGGCCAGTAAAAAGGAAGAGACATGATTCTTGTCCTTGAAGGTTTATAAAATGGTGAATGTGTATAGTAATATGTATTACAATTAGAAAAGAATTGCATTATAATATATAAGAGCAGTCAAAATAGTATACTTTTATACACTGTACAAATAAGTGATATGGAATTGTAGCATGAGGCTTAATTTTATTGGGGGTTAAATTACTTTGAGAAAGCTTCCTGAAAAGTTAGGTTAGGGGATGAGGATGTATCTGAGTGGTACGTACACTGCCTGTCTAACATGTGCAAGGCCCTGGCTTTGATCCCTATCACCCTGCACCCCCCAAAAAAATTCAGTTAGGTATTGGCAGCACAACAGGTATAAGAATAAATATGAACTCTGAAGCATTTATTTGGCATCAATAATATAAAGGACAAGATTTAGAACCTCATTGACAGCGTAAGTGGTGAAGCTAGGGACACTTTTCACAAATAACAGTAATTGAAGTCTTACTGCATATTGATTTACTGGGGGATAGTATTTAAGTTCCAAGGCACACTTTGAAACTTTGAAAAGGGGATATTATTCTTCTCCCAGCCCAGTCCAGGAGACACTCTGGGTGATACTTAAACTGTACGATGCCCACTTTCATTCTACAGAGAATGATTTTCCCTAAAAAGGGAAGCCTTTTAGTTTTCTCTGCACTTGGATGTATTCAGGCACTTATTGAAACATTGCAATACTTTTATAAAATCAGTTCTCCGGAAAGTTTCAGGAAGCATTGTCTGGTTTTTTACAGGAAGAAATACCTTACTCTCCAGGGAGTTGTTTAATGTAGTAAAAGAAAACTATGCAGCAGTCTCACTTTCTTTTTTTTCCATTTTAATAACATACTTTATTAAATAATACATACAAAAGGTTATCACTTCAACATGTACTCTATATGAAAATTATTGAGATAGTTTACCTTCTTTTTCATGTGAAGTCTTTGAAATCAGTGTGAATTTTACGTGTATGACACAGCTCATTAGGACCAGCCATGATTCAAGGATTCAGTAGCCACATGTGACTAGTGGTACTGTATTGAGTAGTGCATTTCTAGCACTTCTTTTTTTTAATTTGTTTGACATAGTCTTAAATATTGTAGGGAAATGTTGTTACATAATCATGCATACATGGATATTGACAAAGTTAAGGCTGATCCTAGTCCAGGATCTCCCCGCTTCGCCCACTCCCTGCTTTCATGACTCCCCTGCTTTACCTTCATGTTATAGATAGAAATAAGCATATACATGTGTATTAATTTTTGAAATTTCTAAGTTTCTCTGCCTGCCTGTGTATAGTTGGACTTCTCATGGGAGTCGAGAGTTCCCAGTTGCATTGATTATCCCCCAATCCTTCCGTCCTCTCCCTGCCTCCCTCTCTTCTCCCCCCACCTTCATAGTTATGATTCCCCCTGCTTATTGAAATATCGCCTATGTTAAGATTATTATTTAAGCTTAGCTAACTTTCATCTTGTCTTAGATTTTACTCTAGCTTCCACATATGAGAGAAAATATTTGGCCCTTAAGCCTCTGAGATATTTCACTTGGCATAATTTTTTCCATCTCCATCCACTTGGCTGCGAATGCCATGCTATTGTTCTAATAGCAGAGTAGAACTCCATTGTTTATATAAATATACACCACAGTTTTTGAATCCACTCGTCCAGTGAGGGGCATCTGGGTTGGTTCCATAGTTTAGCTATTGTAAATTGAGCTGCTATAAACATTGGTATAGCTGTATCTCTGTAATATGCTGATTCTAGCTCTTTTGAGAATATACCCAGGAGTGGGATAACTGGGTCATAAGGTGGTTCCAATCCTAGTTTTTTGAGGAGCCTCCACCCTGCTTTCCAGAGTGACTGTACAAGTTTGTAGTCCTACCAACAGGGTAATACTGTTCCTTTCTTCCCACATCCAGCATCTGTTATTTTTTGAAGTCTTCATTTTTGCCACTCTAACTGGAGTGAGGTAGAAATCTTAATGAAGTTTTGATTTACATTGCTCTGATTGCTAGTGATGTAGAACATTTTCTCATATGTTTATTGACTTTTTGGATTTCCTCCATTGAGAAATTTCTGTTTAGTTCCCTAGGCCATTTTATTGATTGGATCATTTGTAATTTTGGTGTTCAGTTTTTTGAATTCTTTCTATTTTCTGGATATTAGTCCTCTGTTGGACACATAGCCAGCAAAGAGATTCTCCCATTCTGTAGGTTCTCTCTTGACACTCTTGACTACTTCTTGAGTTGTGCAGAAGCTTCTCAGTTTAATGGCATCCCACTCATTGATTCTTGGCTTTAATTCTTGTGCTATGGGAGTTTTGTTAAGGAAGAAGATGCCTACACTGATGTCGTAGGGTGTTGATCCTATTTTTTTCTTCTAGCAATTGTATAGTTGCTGGTTTAATTTCTAATTCTTTGATCCATTTTTTGAATTAATTCTTGTTCAGGGTGAGAGATAAGGTTCTAATTTCAGTTATCTGCATACTGCTGTCCAGTTTGTCCAGCACCATTTGTTGAACAGGCTGTCTTTCTTGCACATGATAGTTTTGCCCCCTTTGTCAAATATTAGATGGTTGAAGATTTTTGGGTTTGTCTCAGTATCTTCTAGTCTGTTCCATTGGTTTTCACGTCTATTTTGATACCAACACCATGCTGTTTTTGTTACTATAGCCCTACTATAATTTCAAGTCAGGGAATTTTGGCACCTGCTTTCTCTTACTTGCTTAGTAATGTTTTGGCTATTCTGAGTTTGCTGTTATTCCAAATGAATTTGACGATTGCTTTTTCTATATCCATGAAGAATGTCATTGGCATCTTGATCAGAATTCCATTGAATCTGCACAGGGCTTTTGGCAGAATGGCCATTTTAATTTTATTGATTCTGCCTAACCAACAACATGCAATGTTTTTCCATATAGTTTTTTTTTTTAACAAAGAAAAGAGACAGTGTGAAAAAGAAACAGGGAATCAAATTTATTTAGTTTTTCATGTAACCTTCACTGCTCCAACAATCAGCTGTATATGTGGTGCTGGGGTTTGAACTCAGGTCCTCGTACCTGCCAGGCAAGTGCAGTAACTGCTGAGCCACGGCTCCAGCCTCTCAATTTCTTTTTTTTAATGTTTGATAATTTTCATTGTAGAGATATTTTATATCCTTTGTTAGATTGATGCCCAAGTATTTTATTCTTTTTGAGGTTATTGTGAATGGGACAGATTTCCTGATTTCTTCTTTGGTGGAATTGCTGCTGGAGTATAGGAAAGCTATTGATTTGTGGATGTTGATCTCGTAACCAGCCATTTTGCTTAATTCATTTGTAAGCTCTAGTAGTCTTCTGATTGAGCCTTTTGTGTCTGCTAGGTATAGGATCATGTTATCAGCAAAAAGGGGTAGCTTGACTTCCTCTTTTCATATTCGAATTCCTTTGATTTCCTTCTCTTGTCTGGTAGCTCTGTCTAGGGTTTCCAGGACTATATTGAATAAGTGTGGACAGCCTTGTCTTGTTCCTGCATTTACTGGGAATGTTTTCAGTCTTTCTCCGTTAAGTATAATGTTGGCTATGGGTACTTTCTTTTCTTTTCTATTTTTTTTAAGAGAGAGGGAGAGCATGAGAGAGAAAGAATCAATTTTATTCATTTTTTTTTCAATCTGGTCTTTGTTTCTCTGACCTTTAGTTGTATACATGGTGCTTGGATTTGAACCTGGCTCTCTGCACATGCCAGGCAAGCGCTCCAGCCACTGGGCCATTGCTCTAGACCCTAATCTCACTTTTGACTAGTGTACTCAAATTTACTGAAGGTCAAACTTAATAAAATTATTTATTTATTTTGATGCTGGAGATTGAACCCAGGGCTTTGCTCATGCTTATCAACATGTACTCTACCACTGAACTACACTCCCACTCCCAAGCTTTAGTTTTAAATCTTTATAATTTGTTCTATTTCAAATAAATTTAAATTCACAGCATTCCACTTACATAATAGCAGTCAATGGACTATAGCAGAAAATGAAAGAATAGATTTTTAAAAAAAGAAACATCAGGGTTTTATATATATATATATATAGAGAGAGAGAGAGAGAGAATAAATTTTATTTTTTCATCTGGCCTTCATTTCTCTGACATTCAGTTGTATATGTGGTGCTGGGGTTTGAACCCAGATCACTGTACATGCCAGGCAAGCGCTTCAACCACTGAGCCACTACTTCAGCCCCAAGAGTAGATATTCTTAATGTATTTTTGATGTCAGATTTCTTAATAAAATTTTTTTCCAAATAGGAAAGTTATAGTCCTTCCCATTTGAGCATATTTTTAAATTCTATGTACTCTTTTATAAGTTGTGACAGAATTGTTGCCATTTTATTTTTAAATTAATTATGTCAGCCTTTTTCAATACCATGTTGGGGACTCAAAGTAACAAGAGAAAGTAACTGTGGCATAAATTTTTATTTGAACCCTGTGGAGATTGTTCAGTTCAAAACATGTGAATTTGGATTTCACTCAAAAATGACTGTTGATGATTATATCCCTAAGAAATGATTACGTGTGGCCTATAATTTTTTCCATTAAAAATTACTATATGTAAATCTTGAATACCCTGAGCTAGTTGGATGGGGATGTCAGATTCAGTTGAAATCAATTATATTTAAAGATACTTATGGGGGCTGGAGCAGTGGCTCGGTGGTTACAGTCCTTGCCCAGCATGCGCAAGTACACAGGTTCAAACCCCAGCACCACATACACAACTAAGTGTTAGAGCAATGAAAGCCATGTGAAAAACTCAATAAAAATTGATTTTGTCTCTCTCTCACTGTCCTTTTCTCTAAAAAAAAGATACTTATGGATTGCCCAGCACTGTGGTGCATTCCTGTAATTCTAGCAGCTTGGAAAGCTGAGGCAGGAGGATCGTGAGTTCAAAGCCAACCTTAGCAATTTAGTGAGGCCCTGAGTAACTTATTGAAACCTCATCTCAGAATAAAACATACAAAGGGTTGGGAATGTAGCTTGGTGTTTAAACACCCCTGGGTTCAATCTTCATTGCCAAAAAATGAAAAATATACTTATGAATTAAAAATAGTAAATTGAATATAGATAACAGTGTATTTACCGTAACTACCTTAATAAGTATGAACTCATTGATTTTACATAAAGGATGTAAAGTTGCCACTTTGAAGGAACTTGATTTCATGGGTGTAAAACAAGAACTACCATATCGATTAATATAGGTTAGATTAGTAGCTCCCAATTGGAAGGGGGAATTTGCCTTCAAGGGATATTTGGAAGTGCCTGGAAACATTTTTGATCATCACAGTTTGGGGGGTGCTACTCACATCTAGTGGGTAGAGGTGAGCATCCTTCAGTGAAAGGCACAGTCCACCACAACAAAGACTTTTGTAGTCCGAAACCTCAGTGGTACTGAGGTTCAGAAGCCCAGGGGTAGAGTAAGATAAATGTCATAATTGAAAAAAAGTGCAGAACATGTTCAAAGAGGAAAATATAACATTTGATTGGATTGTTGGAACATCAAAGGCAACTATATAAAGATGGAAAATTGGCTTCAAAAGGGGAGACATCAGATTTTGCAGTTATGCGTAGAGGGAGAAAGCTAGCCCAGAGTCTCCTCAAACTCAATATTATCAAGTAATCAACTCTTGTTATTGACCCTAAGCCCCCACATCACTCAGATCAGAAATTTGAGTGTTTCCTGGCTCTTCCCTTTTCCTCAACGTCTGTATCTAGTTAAGAACTAAGGTCTGGGGGCTGGAGCGGTGGCTCGGTGTTTACGGTACTTGCCTGGCATGCTCAAGTACACGGGTTCAAACCCCAGCACCCACATACACAACTAAGTGTTGGAGCAACGAAAGCCATGTGAAAAACTCAATAAAAATTGATTCTCTCTGTCTCTCTTTCTCTCTTTCAGTGTCCTTCTCTCCTAAAAAAAAAAAGAACTAAGGTCTGCTGGTCAGAGATCTTTGAATAGCTTTCCTTCTGTTTCCTTCCTGTCTATTCTCACGGCCATTGTTATTATTCAGATTCTTCTCTCTTCCTCACTTAAAACTAGATCTGTCAACAGTTTCCCACAGTTTCTGATCTCTTTGCCTCAAGTTTGCTTCAATTCACACTAGCTAGACCACTCTCTTTTTTTAGACCACTTTTTAAATGTGCAAATCAGATTGTCACTTATTTTTAAAAAACCTTCAAGCTAGTAGCCAGTTCTGTAACAATGCATTTCCGTCTTATTTCCTTGGATTTCATGTTTTGAAAATGTAAAAAAGTATGTATAAAGAAAAAAGCTCACATACACACTATGCTTTAACTGTGATAATTTTATTTTTATTACTCAGTGTTCATTCAAATTGTGTGAAGCTGTGGTTCCTTATTTTGAATGGCTGTATCATCTTTCTTTGTGTGAATGTAGCACATTTTATTTGTTCACTTTCTTACTGATTGCTATTTGCATTGCTTCCTCTTTTTTCCCTTGTAAATAGTGCCACTATAAGAATTATTATAAATGTCTCTTGTGTATGTGCAATATTTTTCTTCTTGTATACTTGGCTCTGGAATTGATAGGTTATGTCACGTCACTGTTCAAACTAGTTACAGTGTGCATTTCCTTGGACATGAATAAGAGATCCTACGAAACTATATCCCCTCTGATACATAGTGTTGCCAGACACAAAAATTTTGTCCAAATGAGTTTGAAATGGTATTTCAGTGAAGTTTTTTAAAATTTAAATTTCTCTGATCACCAGTGATGTTAACATTTCCTCAAATGTCTGTTGGCCACATGTGTTTCCTGTACTTTAAAATAACTTTTTGTTGTTTTTGCCTATTTCTTATTGGATATCCATCCTTTCTTTATATAATACCACATATTGTGTATATATACTGTATTTCTGCAATTCTTACACTAATCATTTGTCAGTTTTGTACGTTGTGGGTACAATGTTACATAGCTTATAACTTGCCCGCTTTGCTTTTAAGAAGTCTTTTGATGAATAATTCCTTGAAATTTTAATACAAATTTATCAGTCTTTAATTTTAGAGTCAATTGACTGTCTTATTTAAGAATGTGTTAAATATATTAATCTACATTTTATAAAGAGTTTTAATTTTTTATTTTTGGTGTTTAGGTTTCAAGTCAATATGGAATTGATTTTTATGTACAGCCTGAAGTAGCAGTTCCATTCCATGTTTTTTTATTGAGAAATTTATTTGTTGAACAATCATACAAATTTTAACAAAATAATATATAATGTATATAGATTCTGAAAATTGGATTTACCCCCAAGAGTGCCATTCCATGTTTTAATGTATCATTCATCTTCTTCTAGATCTACCCTTGCTTACCTCTTTTCTTTTTAACATTTCATTGAGAGAATTCACAAAACAAGAATTCATCCATTTAATATGTATTGTTGATTGATTGTTAGTTGTGTACCCATCACTACAATGTAATTTTCAAATATTTTTATCACTCCAAAAGAAATCCATACCCTTTATTCCCTCCCTATTCTTCCTACCTCCACCCTATGCTGCCTCACCCTAGGCAACCACTAATCTACCTTCTTTCTCTTTAGATGTGCCTATTCTGACATTACATGTAAATAGATTTATACAATATATGGCCTTTCGTGACTGGCTCCTGTCTTTTAGTACAATGTTTTCAAAGTTCATTTACTTTGTAGCGTGTTATCAGTGCATCATTGCTTTTTATTTGTGAATAATATTCCATTACACAGTTTGTTTATCCATTTATTAATTGATGGACAATTGGATTGTTTCCACTCTTTGGGTATTATGAACAGTACTGCTATAAGCACTTATGTATGGGTTTTTGTGTAGATGTATGTTATCTTTTCTCTTAGATATATATGTAAGAGTGGGATTGTTTTGGTTCTATATTTAACATGCTCAGGACATGCCAAATTGTTTTCCAAAGCAGCTGCATCATGTTATATTCTCATCAAGAGTGTATAAGAGGGGGACTAGAGTGGTGGCTCAGCAGTTATAGTGCTTGACTGCCATGCGTGAGGACCCAGGTTCAAACCCTAGTACCATGCACACAACTAAGTGTCAGAGAAATAAAAAACATATTTAAAAAGAAAAAGAGTTTATAGGAGGGCTGGAGAGGTGGCATAGTGGTAGCACGCTTGCCTGGCTTGTGTCAGGACCCGGATTTGATCTCCAGCACCATATATACAACTAAGTGTTGGAAAAACTAAAAAACACATGAAAAAGTAAATAAAATTGATTCTCTCTTTGTCTTTATCTCCCACTCTCTCTTTAAAGAAAAAAGAGTGCATAAGATTCCAATTTCTCTACAACGCTTATTATCTTTTTTTAATAACCATCCTAGTGGGTGTGAAGTGGTACCTCATTGTGGTATTGATATGCATTTCCCTAAAGATGAATGATGTCAAGCATTGCTTCTTCTGCTTATTGACTGTTTCTATATCTTTCTAAGAGAAATGTCTGTTCAGACTCTGTCCGTTTCCTAGTTGGGCTGTCTTTTCATTACTGAGGTCAAAGAGGCTTTTCAAAAATGATTTATACAGGGGCTGGAGCAGTGGCTCCACGGTTAAGGCACTTGCCTGGCATGTGCAAGTACATGAATTCAAACCCCAGCACCCACATACACAACTAAGTGTTAGAGCAACGAAAACCATGTAAAAAACTCAATAAAGATTGCTTCTACCTCTCTCTCACTGTCCTTCTTTCTTTAAAAAATGATTTATACAGGTTTCTTATCAAATATATGGCTTGTAAATATTTCTTTCCTATCCAATTCTCTGGGTTGTTCATTCAATTTTTTTCTTACGTTGCTTGCTTTTGGTCTTTCTGTATCTTTCCCCTATGCCTGCATCCTCCACATACAGTAATTATATTGTAGCAGCTGTGATCTTTTATTGCACTTAATCCTTGTTCTATTCTACTATGTACCATCAGTTTAATAAGTTTCCGGAAAAAAGAAACACTACCATAATAAATGCATACATAGGTTTAAGAACTGTTAACATTACAAGAAAATGCGTGTTTCTCTTTTTATTGGCTTTAGAGTTGAATGTAGACACTTTGTCATTTCAACACCTCATACAGTATGTGGTACACAGTAGCTGTTCAACATGTATTGTTTGATTTCACCTTCTTTTTACCCTCGGTGCCTTTTTGAGTTATCTTTTTGCTTTTCTTCTGTGTTTTCTATTACTTCTAATATATGTACCTTGTTATCCAGTCAGATTGGACCTTTCATTGTCATGAGACATTTTTGTTTTATTATTTTTTAAAATGGAAAAAAGTAACCCAACTATTATGTATAACTGTAAAGCTCAAATTAAAAATCCACAAAGCTAAGAAAAAATAAAAATAAAGAAAGTATTCAAAAGAAAAAAGAGTTAACATTACTGTTTATAAGCAGAGGTATGATTGTTAAAGTAATAGTTTGGAAGTTAGCTATAGTTTTTGTATATTCCTATAGACTGCCATTGGGTATGTTTTTATTTTGTAATATTTGGCTACTTTTTTTAAGAGAGAGAGAATGAGAGAAAGAAAGAATCAACTTTATTTTTTTCATCGGTTTTTGTATGTGGTACTGGGATTCAAACCTTGGTCCTCATGCATGTCAGGCAAGCACTGTAACTGCTTAGCCACTGCTCCAACCCCTACTTATAAATGTTTAACTATTCAATTGATTCATAAATAATGTTTATGACATGAAGAATAGTAAATTATAAAATGTTCCGAGGATTAGTATGTTCTTTTAACAAATTTAATCTTGAAAGTCATATTTGTAGATGAGGTCTATGAAAATTGGGAGATATTTGATAATGATTCCCTCCTAATTGTAAGACCTTCTTTAACAAATTAAAAAGAAAGAAAATTGGGAGATAGATAATATGCACATTTTGTGATTAGGTCTAGGATTTTTGACAGTTGTGTGTTAGTCTGTGTTGGTATAATTTTCTCTTTTTACATTAGTCTGCTGTCCTCCATTTACCATGGGCATGGTTAATATCGTGGATCTACTACCTTGAAGCTGCAAAATTTCGTCATCCTTAGTTGGATCACAGTTTGAAAGCTCTCACAAACAACAGCTATACATGCTCATCACTTTTTGTCTTATAAAGCCTCATCACCTAGTGACTGAATTTTCTCACACTGATCTGTGTAATATTGGTGCCTTAAAATTCTGTCTGTTGTAATCTGTTGTATACTCTCCTTCCAAATTGTTCCTTCTGAGTTTTTCTTATGCCACTGTTCAACTGAAGGAAAATACTTTATAATGTTATTTATTTATATGTTTAAGGCAGGGAATTGAACCCAGGGCTTCTTTCAAGCAAAGCACACACTTTACCACAACATGATATTGAAGGACTACCTAAGAGTGCATTGCTTGGGTACACCATAATTTATTTAACTGTTCTTCTATTGATAGATGTTTAAGTTACTGTTTAATCTGAGTACACAGCCAAATGCACTTGTGCCCTTGACTTTACATTGCTTGCCCCCAGAAGAATTTAATTTCCTTTAGAGCAGATAATGCATTCTGTATATAAATTCCCTACAGTATTTGGTTCAATGTTGTATCTCTCTTCAATAGTTTATACTAGATGCTTGCCAACTGGGGAGTGTGTGTGTATGTGTGTGTGTGTGTGTGTTTTGAACCCAGGGCATTGTGCATTCTGGGTTTACCCTGTCACTGAACTACATCCCCAGCCCAACTTATCATATTTTTAAACTTAAAATTATGGGAAGGAGCATGGAAATTTCATGTATCAATTTTAAAATACTATTTGTGTAACTATAAACTGTAGGGGAGTGGTTCCGCCAGGAACCATTGATCCTCCATATCTCCACAAAGGCCACATAAATGAAGCTCAGCCTCAATCTGACTCAAGTCTTGGGGGAATGCTACATGATCCTCCTGGTATATGGCAAGATAGACTGATTTGGGATGAGCCAACACAAGGCCATTTCTTAACCACCTGCTATCTTTTGGGAGGGTGCCCCCAGGCAGTTTATTATATCTCCTTTCTTTATTCTGGTAAGGTATGGAACTTTTCCTTTAGATACAGCTGTGAAGATAATATTGCAGTGTAAAGTTAATTCAACACCAAAGCCCCATACCGTGTGTTGTCTTTCATTTGGTCCCTCCAGTGACTCATGGGTCTGAGGGACATGGGGAGCTGATACCATGCTGATGGTGCATTCTATTAGCATTACATTGTCTGAATCCGTTTGGTCTTGCTGGTAGGTGCTGATGTAATGATGTTTAGGGACTGCTTGACCACTTAACATAAACTATGGGGATTTTTTTAGACTTTTGTGGAATTTGCCATTACTGTGTAATTAATCAGTTTACTACAAATTGCTTTTAATTTCAGAATCCAATTTTTAGTGCTTTGCTATTAAACAGCTCAATTGAGGATGGTCTTTGCTCTCTAAATATATTATTATTTTGAGTGGTATAGTATGCTTGCTGTAAAATTAGTCTTCATCAGGATAAATCAAAGATAAAGCAGTTTTGTGTAGCACAGCAGCTTGCATTCGGATTTTTTGTTTGATTCTTTTTTTCCCTTTCCTTAAGAACTACTTTCGTTTCAGAATCCAAAGACATCTAGAGCTATCCTGGGAAATCAGTGTGAGGCAGACTTTTCTCATGTTACGTTAGATTTTTCCTTTCTCACGTAATAAGGTACTAAGATATTTTAATTCACTAGTAAGTATACTGTATAAACAGATGCACTTGATTTTCAATGACTTAGCCTTAAAAGGCAGAAAGATTACCAGAATCAAATTAATCACAATTTGTATGTCCTAGAGATGGATGTTGCTTACTTTATTAATAGATGGATTCTAATAATTCAGATGTTATAGGGGTTTTTGGCATAAAGAAAATAATTTACATGAAAGCATGATTTTTTTAAGAGAGAAGGACAGTGAGAGAGACAGAATCAATTCTTTATTGAGTTTTTCACATGGCTTTCGTTCTCTGAGGCTTAGTTGTAATCGTGGGCGTGTACTCTCGGATGTTGGGCAAGCGCCTTAACCACTGAGCTACCGCTCCAGCCCTGAAAGCATGATTTTGACTTTAAAAGTTGCATACTTTTATTCTCATTTGCATTTTTAAAATGATGACATGTAGTAGAATGGCAATATAATGTGACATAACATAGTGATGTTTGGTAGCAGACCAAGTTATACCCCCATAAAAATAAAATGACTATATATAATACCAACTCATAGTTACCCTGTAACTGTTGGCATGCATCATTTTTTTTTTAAAGATTGAGGGACAGTGAGAGAGACAGAGAAAGAGAGAAACAACTTTATTTAGTTTTTCACATGGCCTTAGTTGCTCCAACACTCAGTTGTGTACATGGTGCTGGGGTTTGAACCCAGGTCTTCGTGCTTGCCAAGCAAGCGCCGAAACCGCTGAGTCCCCGCTCCAGCCCCAAGCATGCATCATTTTTATGAATGGGATATATATGGTTAGAATTTGGTTTGCCTTGTAAAATATCTTTAAAATAGTATACTATTAGTTGTGCTTTTCTTTTTTGGTGCTGGGGATTAAACCCAGGGCCCTGTTTACCATACTACCACACCCATAGTCCTTAATTGTGTTTTATAACAAAAGCAGTGCTTGCTTATTATAGAGAATTTGAAAACTAAAAGCATAGAGGAGAAAATACAAATCACTGTTCATTTCACCAGCATTGAGTAAATATTAATATTTTGGTATATTTCTTTCATAACTCCATATTCCTCCCCCTTGTCTTTAGATGCTTATATAGGAGTATATAAAATGTATATTTTAAAAGGAAACAATAG
>PVKS010040789.1:0-16404 GCA_004027875.1 Aplodontia rufa
TGCGTTCAGCTGCAGGATCCGGGCACAATTGTATGAGCCTCTTTTTCAGACCCGGGGGATGTGGGTCTAGGAGAGGGAGGGTGGTTTTCAAAATGGATGCTCCCCTTCCCTGACGGCTCCCCCACCTTCTTCAGGGCTTCAGCCAGGCCTTCTGGTCCTGTTTCCACCCTTGATCTCTGCTGCTTCCGGGCGGAGCTGTTAGAGCTTGCTTTGCAGTCCCAAAGAGGTCTTGCCCTGCTCAGGCGGGCTGGACGTGCGGTAACTAGTTCGCAGATGTCAAGAATCAATTTTTTAGTTTAGTTTTTCATGTGGCTTTCGTTGCCTGGACACTTGGTTGAGTATTGTGGCACTGGGGTTTGAACCCACGTACTCGTGCATGCCAGGCAAGCCCCGTAACCGTTCCAGCCACTCACCTTCATTTTTGAGATAGCTTTGTTGATTATAGAATTTTCCATTGAGTTTTATTTCTCTGAACACTGATTATTTTATCCTGCTCCCTCCTGACTTCTGTTGTTTCTGCTGAGAAGTAAACTGTTAACCTCATTGCAGTTCCTAATAAGTGATGAGTTGTTTTTCTCTTGCAAGATTTATCTCTTATCTTTAAATTTTAGCATTTTACTAAGATGTGTCTGTGGATCTTTTTATCTTACTTGAAGTTTGTTGAGCTTTTTATGTTTTTATGCCTGTGTATGTTATTACATTTCAGTTTGGAAAGTTTTCATCCATTATTTCTTTGAATACTTCTTCCTGTTTCTTTGCTTGTCCCCTAATGTTTTTGTTGGAAATTGAACATTGAGACAATATAATGTGTGTGAGTACTGGTCTCCTCCCACAAGAATTTGTTATTGTTATTTGCTTTATTATTTGTTTAGATCAATCATTTTAGTGATGTCTCTTTCCTTCTCCCTCCTGCACCTCTCTTCCGTATAATGTTGACTCTGATTTTGCTCTCCAGGGAACTTTGGGATAGCAGTAATATTGGTATGGCTCATTCTTTCCTCTGATGACATCCAGCTATTAAACTCCACTAACTGCTGAATGATTTCTCTGTGGTTTTGAATAATGTCTTGGGGCAGAAATTGTTCTGCAAAACAATCCAGATTTTGACTCCTTTGACAGAATAGTTTCTGGGGTTCATTTCTTTTTCCACCAAAGGGAGAGGGACAGTGAGAGAAGAATCAATTTTGTTTAGTTTTTCATGTAGCTTTTGTTGCTCCGACACTTCGTGGTGCACATGTTACTGGGGTTCAAACCCATATCCTTGCGCATGCCAGGCAAGCCGCAACTGTGGAGCCACCACTCCAGCCCCCCCGGATTACTATCTTTAAAGGACTGTAGAATTGTCCATTGTAAATATCTGAGTCTTTTACTTTCTGGCAGAGAGGTGAAGCTCTTATTAATTTTTTCTGCTATGTGAATTTTTCTCTTTTAATTTACTTTTCCAGAGTCAATTTTAATAATATTTTCCTAGAATATTATCCAATCCAGATTTTCAATTTATTTGCACAGGGTTGTACAGAATTGTTTCTTACAATTCTCTTAACTTTTTTTTGTATGTGGTTATTTCTTTAGTGGCTTCTTTTTATATGTGCTGTTTTAATTAGTTAATGAAATAGAACTTATTTTTCATCTTATAGCTTTACTGCTTATAACTTATCAGTTTATAATTTTTTAATCCTTATAACAAAGCTCAATGAGGTGTTAACTAATATTTTTATTTTATAAACAAGGAAACTAAGTCACAGAAATTAACTTGCCTATAATCATGCCTACATGCCATAATTTGAAGTTTTTTTTTAATTGACTACAAGTTTAGTATTTTTTAATAATTAAGTTATTAAGTTAAGAATTATTTAATTATTAAGGCTATTAAATACATATATTTGTTTCCTTCCTAATGTTTCAACCTAAATCACCATCCAAAAAAATAATAATCCTTAGTTGTTGGTAACAAAATATTTTGTCTCATGAATTATTCAGTGAAAATAGTACTGTCACCTGTTTTTGATTTATGCTACTCCTTTCATCCCAAGTATTTGTGTGGAACAGATTATTTGCTTGTAAAAGTTCAAGTCTACTTGCTAACTTTGGTTTGAAAGTTCTTATACAATCCCATCATAGACAAAATGTCAAGATTTGTTTTTAAGAAGGTTGTTAATGTAATGTTTTAGTTCCATTCCTGAAATGAGAAAAATTAGGAAAGACAGGAATTTGAGGATAAAAGTTGAAAGAGTCTCATCAATATAAAAAAGCATCTCTTTAGGTAAGATTGAGTAAATGTGTGTAACTACTGCCCTCTTGAGTTGGCACAAGTGACATGTTTTAAAAAATAATGTGTACTGAGATTTATCTTTCTTCTTTCAAAGGTGTTAAAATCATCACACAACAGGTCCAACCAAGTAAAATCTTACCCAAACCGGTGACTGCAACTCTTCCCACCAGTAGCAATTCCCCTATTATGGTGGTTAGCAGTAATGGTGCAATTATGACAACTAAATTGGTAACCACTCCTACTGGTAAGTTCTCATGAGCATTAGTCCATTCATTAATATATTCATCAAGCAAAATCTTTAATCTTCCAAAAGACCTTTTTGATTCCCTCTGCTCACCTTCCTAAAATTAACTGTCTCTTCTTACTCTTTGCATGGTCCTCTGTTCTGTTCCTTTATAGCACTTACCGTAATTTCTAATTACTTAGCTGGTCATTGATTTATTTTGCCTCTGTTAGATCATAAGCTCCCTGAGGTTAAATCATTTCTATTTACTTACCATATATAGAGAAAACTTGCCTGTAAGTAGGTGCTTAATCATGATTTGTTGAGCTAATGAAAACAGGCCCACCCACAAGCATCTTATTCTGGTGTCAAGAATCCGTGTTACTTTACAGTGTAGTTAGTGTCATTGAGGCTGAGGGAATCACAGGATGCCCTTGTGCCCAAATAGGAAGCAATCAAATTATATTTAAGGAAGTGATATAAGGGCTTTGTAAATATCCTTTGTGACCTTTAGCAGGTTATTTAATTTTCTAAATCATTTCCCATGTCTAATTTAAAAGGGATGGTAATATCTCAGTCATAGATCATTGTAAATATTAAATTAAATCAAATATGTAAAAAAAAATCTCCAGCGTGTTCAATAGCTATTACAATTAATATTAGAATTAGGCATTACTAATTTTTTTTTTTTAAAGAGAGAGAGAGAAACAATCAACTTTATTTTTTCATCTGGGTCTTGTTTTTCTGACACTTAGTTGTGTATGTGGTGCTAGAGTTTGAACCTCTGTCCTTGTGCATGCCATGCAAGGCTGTAACCACTGAGCCACCACTCCCTCCCCATTACTAATATTTTAAATATCTGTAACTTTTTTTTTCCTTTTTTTTGGGGGGGGGGTGGTGCTAGAGTTTTAACTCAGGACTTCATGTATGCTAGCAGGTACTTTAATTGCTGAGCTACATCCCTGGTCAAGTGTTGATAACTCTTAACCAAACTTTTGGAGGAGGGCAATTATTTAGATGACTAATCTAAGTAATGTAAAATGATACCTATCTCAAGTATACACTGTCCTTTATTGGCCAGTGTGTAAAGATCTGTATAAACACTTCATTTAATCTCCTTTGGGCTTTATATCTATTTTCAATGATTTGCAGTAAGCAATTTGCCTAAGGTCACATAGCCAATAAAAGGAGAACTGAGGGTCCTGGAGCAGTAGCTCGGTGGTTACAGCACTTGCTTGGCATGTACAAGTATACAGGTTTAAATCCCAGCACCAATGTACACAGCTAAGTGTCAGAGCAACAAAAGCCATGTGAAAAACTCAATAAAAATTGATTCTCTCTCTCTCACTGTCCTTCTCTCTTTGAAAAATAAAAAAAAGGAGAACTGAGATTTGAACCCACATCTGTTTGACTCCAAAACCTGGGCTTGCTTATATTTAAAAAAAAAAAATTGTGCCAAAACATACATAAAATGAAGTGTTCCACTTTCAAGTGTACATTTCAGTGGTATTAAGTATTTGCACATTGTTGTACAACTATCAGTGCCATCTATTTCCACACCTTTTTTCTATTCCCACACTGAACCTCTAGAACCATTATGTAATATTTCTTCATTTCTCCCTTTTCTACAGCCCTTTGCAATCACCAATTTACTTTGTTTCTATTTTAAACACTGTTATTCTCATATTAAATATACCATTCCCCAAGCTTTTTTCCATTTTGCTCAAAAATTAGTATTATGTGTATATACACACGTACATGTGATTTCTCATGTTGGCAAAGGATAGTGAAAAATAATACTGTGCTTGTGTTTGTGTATCTGTATTAGAATAAGTGTTTCCTTTGTTAAAACAAAAGCCAAAAGTGAATTTATAATTCAAAATAATTCAAACTTTTTATCCCTGTGGCATACTTACTTTGCACTAGGTCTTTTATTTTTATTTTTATAAAGAGGGAGGGACAGTGAGAGGGAGAGAGAGAGAAATAATTTTTATTTAGTTTCTCATGCTGCTTTCATTGCTCCAAGACTTCGTTGGGTACGTGGTGCTAGGATTTGAACTCATGTACTCACATATGCTGGGCAAGCACCATAACTCCAGCCTAGGTCTTTTATTTTTTAATTTGGATGTATGCTTGTAACCAATTTAAACTAATTGTACCAAATGTTTCTTCCCTTTTCCCTTTATTGAGTAATGATTGTATTTTTAAAAGGTGAATAAATTGCTAAAATACATTTTTTGAGTTTGGGCACTGTTGAAAATGTCTTTCTGAGTGACCTTTCAATTAATTATTAGCATCATGAAAGCTTTTTTTGTTTTTAGTTGACAAAGGTGTTATCTTAGATTTTTTTTTTAATTTTTAAATTTTCCCCAAGGCTAATAATTTTTTCATTTAGAAATAGTCTTTCAAATTACTGGCTTTGTAAGAAACAATAACAGGGTCATCTGGTTAGTTACAGCTTGGTAAAGAGGAAACTCCCAAAAATAGTAGGAAAGGATATAAAGTCCTTCAAGAGACATAAAGAAAAATATTCTAATAGGTCAGTTAAAGTTGAAGAAATATGTAAATGGAGAAAGTTTTTAGCTGCAGAGAAATATTCCTGACAACTCTTGGCAGCTTCAGCTTTAATCTCTAGTAAAATGATGGAATGACCCTTTAAAAGATGGATATATATTTGGAAGGTAGTAGAATACAAAACAGTAAGTTTATATAAAATTTTAGGCAAATAATACTGCCTTATTTGCTGAGTGCTGACATTGGGTTTGGCACTGAGAGAGCATAAAACAGATGCAGAGACTTTAAAATCTATAACAGAAATATCTAAAATGCTCTGGCAGGAAAGATGATTAAATTTGAAGTTTCTTTTGGCAGAGACTAGTGGAAGAAGGGTAGTGGAAGAAGGGAACACGGTTAGCTCTGCTTTTTCTTGAGTTAGTAATTTGATGCAACACATCACAAAATTTTAAGTGTAAAATTAATTCCAATTGGCTTGGCATTGGTTCTTGCTATGTGATTGAAGATTGTCTTTAAAATTGTAAATTAATGTCTTGACACTTGGAAATTCCATTTTCAAGTTAAAGCAATGTAGATTACATTGAATTATGGATAAAAAGTGTAAGTTAACATTCTTCTATAAGTAACGGTAAATTTTTCTTTTGGCTTTTTCCCTTTTATAGGTACACAGGCAACCTATACCCGACCAACAGTGAGCCCATCTATAGGTCGGATGGCTGCAACCCCTGGAGCTGCAACCTATGTGAAAACTACCAGTGGTAGCATCATTACAGTAGTACCCAAATCATTAGCTACTTTGGGGGGCAAGATTATTAGCAGTAATATAGTTTCTGGTAGGTATATATGAAATATATTAAAAAGTACGTCTTTTTGAGAGGAAAAATATTTCACTATTGTAGGATTGTTTGATCTTAGTTTTCTGATTAAAAATCTAAAACTTTCAGTTTAGTGATTAAGTAGTTTTTAGTTTTAGTATTAAATATTCACATGTAAAGCATTTGTTGGTTCTAAAATTGAAAGAATATTAAGTTGTTTTTAATTACAATACAGAGATTTGGTTTATATTTGCATAGAGATTTTTCATTTACAAATATTCTACTATTTGTCAACCCATTCAGACTTTTTAACAACTCTTCAGGTAGTTGCTATTATGCCCACTTCACAAATGAAGACAGATTTGGGTTTAGAGACCTATCCATGGCTGTTTAAGCTAAAATAGTAGAACTAGTATTGGTACATTGAACTATGTTGAAGAAACATACCTCATACGTTCAATTGCTAATGTCATTTTAGCCTATTAAAAATAAAATACTTGAATATCTTTATTTCCTTTTTAAAAATATTTTACTCAGATAGTGAAGGCTAACCATCTGCCTAGTGGTATATTGGAATCTTACCTGTTCTTTTTTTTTTTTTTTTAAGGGAGAGAGGTGCTGGAGTGGTTGCTCAATGGTTATGGTGCTTATCTAGCATGCGCGAGGTCTTGGGTTCAAACCCCAGCACTACATACACAACAAAGTGTCAGAGCAACAAAAGCCAAATGAAAAACCAAAGAAAATTGATTCTCTCTCTCAGTGTCCCTCTCTCTTTAAAAAAAAAAAAAAAAAAAAAGAAGAAGAAGAAGAAAAAAGAAAAGGGAATACGTTTTTTATTTAGTTTTTCATGGTTTCACTGCTCTGACACTTAGTTGTGTGTGTGGTGCTAGGGTTTGAACCAGGGTCTTTGCAGATGGCAGGCATGCACCATAACTGCTAAGCCACTGCTCCAGCCCCTTTAACCTGTTTTTGTTTTTTTGTTTTTAAGAGAGAGGGACAATGAGAGGGAGAGAGGGAGGAGGAAAGAAAGTTTTATTTAGTTTTTCATTTGGTTTTCATTGTTCCAACCCTTGATTGTGTATATGGTGCTGGGGTTTTTGAACCTGAGGCCTTGCGCATGCCAGGCAAGCGTCATAACCATTGAGCCACTGCTCCAGCCTCTCTTACCTGGTTTTTATTGGCCTATAATATTTGGGTTGTGGACCTGAAGTGGAATGTTAACATGGCATCTGTTTTTCACTGATTATTATTTTTTAATTAAAATGATGTAAATAATCTATAATTAAGCCATGTGTTTTTAACTGCTACCATTTTTGTAGACTTTTCATATTTCGTTTGCCCCAGGTGAGTTGTTGTAACATTTTAAAGTCAAGGGATTGAAGTTCCTAGCAGTAATTTGATGTTGCTGATAACTCAGGGAATGAAAAAAAGCAAAGCAGGGCATGGTGTTGGCATCAGGCACTGTATTTAAAGCTGTTAATTTTACGTGTAAGTGAGAAAATTCAGTATTTGCCAAACTGAGGAGGGGGAAACCAGTAGGGAAAGAATCATTGTAGTCTTTTAAGAGGTATTTTAAATAACTCAATTAAAATTTAAATTATGTATTATTTGAGAATATCTTCAAATAGTATAGAACACTCAAACATTTTCACAGAATGATCATAGTTTTCATTGGTAGGTAGCTTTTTATGATCTTAAGGGGTTTTCTTATATATGAATTTGTAATATGATATAGCTTGAAAGGAGTATCTAGCTCTCAGGAGGCTTGTATTTTTAGACCTTATTCATGATGTAGCTGCTTTGTATTAGGTTAGAGAAATATAAGCAATGTAAGGTTTTCCTAAAAGCAGAGATTTGGTCTATGATATATGTCCTGTACATATTATCTACCTTCATATTAAATATAAAACCACTCAGTTGGTATTTCAAGTACATGGGTATACATGGGAAGAGTTCTTAAACTTTTCCAGCACTATATAGCATATACTTACTTGGTATATAGTCGAAACAACTTTGTTTTCATGCAGATTAGGATGTCTTTTATGTCTGCTTCACTGTTTGACATTTTTATTCCAAAGGATTTTTCATATTCCTGGTTCTTCTAAATGGATCCTATGTTTACATATCACTATTCTTTATAAACAGTTCTTTTATTTTATAATTTTCTTGTTATTCCATGATATTAGGATTTAGGTTAGTTTATTAGTAGTTTTTAAATTCCTGTTGTCTTTTCATGGTAAATTGGTAGCTTGGTTGAATGAAGTTAGTTGGTTTTCTGCCTTCATCCATGAACAGATGTTAGGTTCTCAAATTCCTTCCCCCAAGGGAAAGAAGAAATATTGGGGAGTAATATTGCCCAAATTATATAGTTATATTGTATGCATGTATGAATATGTAATAATACATACCACCATTATGTACTGCAACTGTGATGTACCAATAAAAGAGATGGAAAAATAAATGAATAAAATTCCCTCCCCCACAAAGAAGTACTTTTCCTAAAATATACTCAGACATCTACCTGCCAAA
This sequence comes from Aplodontia rufa, assembly GCA_004027875.1. Lineage (NCBI taxonomy): Eukaryota > Metazoa > Chordata > Mammalia > Rodentia > Aplodontiidae > Aplodontia > Aplodontia rufa. Next base: position 8,354 of record PVKS010040789.1, read on the forward strand.
ATAGAAGACTTAAAAGCAATAAATTTTCCCTTTCATTATGGGAGAATTTAGAATGGTATAAAGAAAATTAAAAAACATAATTTTTGCCTCCCATGGAAGTGTGTGAAAATTGAAGTGTATTTTCATCCCTTTCTTAACTCACTTTGTTGTGTGAGTATAAGTATATTTTAAAAATTAAGTCAGGATGTAATATTTATCTTTGTTTCATCTAATATTTTGTTTATCTTTCCATGCCTAGTAAATATATTTTGATTTCCCTCCCAGTGGCTACATAATATTCTCATATGATGTACCATAATTTAACCATTTTTATTGTTCGATGTTGTTTTCAGTTTTTGTTGTTATTATAAATAACCCTGAGATGAATATTATTATACATAAATTATTTGTGAATTCTTCACTTCCTTTGTATAATACTCTAGAAGGCAAATTAATGGTTTTATAGTACTTTCCAGAAAGGTCATGTTTTTCTTTTTATTAGAATGAGCAATTAAATGGGAGCCATGACTGTTCTTAGTCATTTAAAGCATATATTAATCAAATGCTTATTTAAATGTGTATGTTTATTGTTAACTATCAGATTTTTTAAAATTTTTATTCGATAAACATGGTCTTACAATTAGGAGGGATTCATTGTCAATCACAAACAAAAGTGTAATGACAGACGAAGCCAAGGCTGGTGCCAGACCATGGTTCCCCACCTTGGGTTCCCCATGGTTCCATGTTTCCCCCTACTTAAGCCCCAAGTTAACTGAACTTCTCATGGAGGTCAGAGGTTTCCCTCTGATTAGATTCCCCCATACTACCTCCCTCTGGTCTCCTAGATGTCCTTCCTATTCCCCCTCCCTGCCACCTCCCTATGTCCCCCAGGAAACTAGGCAAGGTTCCCCATGATCGTGTAAAAATTCATACACATTGAGGTAGTTGTTAATTGGCCATCTGTCATACTGTTTCTGCTTGTATTCTTGCTCCTGCAATGGACAGAAAATATTCGGCTCTTGAGTTTCTGAGTTTAGGGTTAGGTTTAGGGTTAGGGTTAGGGTTAGCAAAATTTTTTCCATCTCCATCCATTTGGCTGCAAATGCCATAATATCGTTTTCTCTAATAGCCGTAACTATCGGATTTTTAAGCTTTTTTTTGTGTGTGAGCCTTACTGAGTGTTGGTTAAAGAAACAACTATTTTATGCAGAAGCTTAAATTCTTCAAAGATGAATGCATTGTCTAGACTCTGCGGGCATTATAAGAATCTGTGATGACCATGGCAAGACTGATTTGATTCTCTTAGTCTTCAGTACAATATCCAGGAAAGGAGTTATTGTTACGAACTATAGAAATGATCCCTGAAAGTATAGTCTTAGGAGCTGTTGTTTATACACTTTTTTCATTTGTTCATTGTCTCATTCTTTGAGAGAAGCAGCATAAAACATTACCCAAGACACCAAGATTATCCGGGTGATTTTAGAATCTAAGCCAATGAATTTGTGTTCTTCTTTCTGTCAGCCTACCATAATGTGCAAACTTTTCCAAGTCTTTTTTTTTTTTTTTAATAATAATGCCTGGAATGCATCAGAATCATAGCCCATTATGATCTAAATGTGATTCATAGTTATTTGCATCCATTATGCTTTTACTTTTAAGTATAGACTAAATAGATGGGTTCTCTGATACATATGAGTCAGGTACTGTGTTACTTAGACATGTACATGAGTTTCATTTTCTGCCCTAAAGAATGCTAAACAAATGACTTAGGGTATATTTTCTTGTATTATGAGAACTATAAACTCATTACTATGAAAGCATAGAAGATGATCTCCCTTACTTTTTTTCTTTTTTTTTTTGTAATGAGTAATACTTCTTCAATACACATAGGTATCCACTGAGAGAGAAATACACTCACTGAAATTTCAGGCATTTATAATTGACAGAAATATTCTATTAATATAATGTTGTACTTGCTTTTCCTTACAGTATTCCTTTTTGTTTAATTTTCTAACACTCTCCCTCACACTCCCCACTTTGTTAAGTTGGTGGACATGTTTTGCAACTATTCTTATAAACTGACAAATCTTTGAAATGGAAGGGATAGACAGAATTCACTAGTTGAGCAAAGTTTGTAAAAAAAAAGCTCCTTTTGGTGTAGAGCTGACAGCATGGTGTACATTTCCTTGAACTAGATTTTAGTGCTTACTTTCTATAAACCTTTTTTCATTATCAAATATTTGGTGAGACTGCAATTTCCAAAGATATCTTCACAGTTAATTAAATATGAGGGATTGGAGGTAAAAGTTAAAGTTGGCTTAGCTTTAACTTTAATAGGTAGCTTGGTTTTTGTTGCTTGTAATAGCTCGCTTATTCAGACTTCAGATAAAGGGGAAAACTATTGAGAAGCTATTCTGTAGATAAAAGTGATTTTTTTTTATATAATCTGTGAATGTGTTACCTTCAACTTAGGAGATCTTAGATAATGGCAGTATATTATAAAGGTATATTATATCAAAATTAATAGATTATTAATAATTCTTAATGTAATCAATTAGAATGCTCATATTCTTAGTGTAATCTTATTGCTAAAACTAGTAAAGATTGCTACTGTTTTCTAGTGGAAAATAATAAAATTTTGTTTAATTTTTCTTTTCAAGAATGCATGAGTCATGTTTTTATTAAGTAACTATTCTGTACTTAAGTCATGTGATAAGTAATACATAGGCCTTTAGAAGAACATGATATGCTTGCTTTCTTAGGCAGAGGAAATGACAGGTGCAAAAGTAGCATTTGCGTTGGTATGCTCATTGTGGAAACCAACACACTGAAGGAGAGATGTATTAGATAATCTAATAATTAAAATCAGACAGAACCTTGAAAGCTAAGGGGTTTGGAGCTTTGTGTGGTACGTAGTGGGAAACCATAAAGAACAAAATTACTTGCTCAGAGTTATGGTATTTACTGTGGAATAGGAACTAATAAGATCAAATTATTAGATTAAGGGCCAGAGCATGTTGGATTTTGAAACCCAAGAGGGGAAGCTGGAACTAGATACAGTGTGAGTAAGGAGTTTTTAAACCAATTTAATAATTTTCCAGATTCTTGACATGATAAAATTAGCTTTTTTTTTTTTTTTAGGATATTGGATATGTCAGAGAGCACCAGAGCTGTTTCTGGACAGAGAAACTTGAAATAGGGAAATAATATAGGAACCAGAGGAGATGAGGGTCTGCCTATTAACTGCCCTTTATTAACATTTTAAAAGAACACATTGCTGCTAAAGTGAGTTCATTGACATATTTAATGAACAGCTATTACAAAGTAATTGCCACTGTTTGCAAAGCACTGAAGTAATCGGTGACTTAAAAACAATGTGGAACTCATGGGCTTTCATTTTATTGACAGGTGCAGAGAATTAAGACAAGAATGAATCAAGGACTTGGAAAAGGATTTTGTACTTGGATAATTAGAATATAGAACTTTTTTTTTTTTTTTTAAATGTATGGGGTTCTAACCCAGGGTTTACCACTGAGCTACATTCCCAGTCATTTTTTACTTTGAAACAGAGTCTCAGTCAGTTAGGGTCTCCTTAAGTTTCTGAGGCTAACCTCAAATTTATGATCCTCCTCCTCTCAGCCTCCTAAGTTGCTGGGATTATAAGCATCTGCCACTGTGCCTGGCTAGAGCATAAATTTGATGGATAGGTAGTTGGATTTGATAGGGTGAAAAGAAGGAGATTATGGAAGGATGTAGAGGAGAGGGCAAAATAATATTATGTTTGTATCTGTAGATACAGAGCTACAAAGTAGACCTTAATGGTTGAAAATATAAATTTTCTTATTTAAATATATGGTATACATCAGAATTGAATTCTCACACACTCTACAGATTATAAAAGTACACATTGAGTCTCTAAATTAGTCTGTGTGTCTTTGTCTTTTTTAGTTACACAAAATAACATATTTCTTTCAGTAAACTTTTTCTCAAGTCTAATGTTGTGTGAATTTTGATATCTACTTTTTTTTTATTGGAGGTCGAGCTGAGGGACGCTTTATTACTGAGTTACGTCCTCAGGCCTTTTTTTTCTTTTTTTTCTCCCCCAGATAGAGTCTCTCAAGTTTCTCAGACTGCCCTTGAATTTGCTGTTCTCCTGCCTTAATCTCCTGAGTTGCTGGGATTACAGGCGTGCACTGCCACACCTGGCTGATGTTATTTTTTGGAGAGTTTCCCTTCATGCTTGTCACATAATACTGGATTTGAAGGAAACAATATGTCATGAAATAGAGATTTTGATTTGTTTCATTTAATTAGTCAGGAAAGGGATATTGACAAGGGAAACTGATGTTTTTAGATTCTGAGTTGGGTGTGTAGGTCCTCAGATTCTGAAAAGATGGCTGATTTAAGAGTGAATTCTTTCTTTTTTTTTTTTAAGAGAGAAAGAAGAACAGAGAGAGAGAGGGGGAATCAATTTTTATTGAGTTTTTCATGTGGCTTTCATTGCTCTGACACTTGGTTGTGTATGTGGGTGCTAGGGTTTGAACCCGTGTACTTGTGCATGCTGGGCAAGCACCATAACCCCCTAGCCACCGCTCCAGCCCAAGAGTGAATTCTTAATAGTCTTTCATTCTGGGGTGACTGATAACTTACTCATGACAGTGTTCACATCAGCTAGTGATAACATTGACTACATGTATTGTGTACAACATAAACAGAAATAACCATCATTGGTCCTTAACTCAGGCCTCCTTTTTCTTCCCCCTTCTCTAAGGAACAACTACCAAAATCACTACAATTCCAATGACTTCCAAGCCCAATGTGATTGTTGTGCAAAAGACCACAGGAAAAGGAACGACCATTCAAGGCCTCCCTGGCAAAAATGTTGTCACAACATTGCTAAATGCTGGAGTAAGTAAGAGCATGAATTGCAGACTCTGCTGTCCACTGAGGATTTTAAAGACCAGCTATACAAATATTTGCATAAGAACTTTTGAACCCCACAATGACCAGAATGGCTTGATTTACCACTACTGTGATATAATAACTACTAAAATACCACTGATAACCATTTTTCACAATAATTTCTAAAGCATGCTGCTCATATTTGCTCATAGCTAAGTCACTTATGACCATGAAATATTTAGATGCTTGGCTTGGTCCTTATGGAGAATTCCATTGGCTTAACTGCAGGAAGACTACTGTTCGAGCACAGTTTTATTCCTGATTATAGCCAGTCGATATTGGATTAATATTTGGCATAGGTTAGGCAAAGAGAAATATTTGGGTTTAAGATGAAATTAATTTATGGGGGATATGTTACTTTAATATTTTTTTTTCATTTTTTTACTTCTTTGACCTAGTTTTTTAAAAAAAGGTCAAATAACTGATTGATTTATAGTTCTGAAGGAAGTTATTAAGAGGTTTGGAGTTAGACAGACCTGGGCCTTGTGTCTCAGTATTGTACTTGTTTGACCTGGGTGACTTATTCAGTCTCTCTGATCCTTCATCTTCTCATTTGTACATTGGGGATGATGATAGCTATTTTGAAAGTGCTTAGAATGTCTAGCACTTAGGAAGTCCTCAATCATTGATTTTTTTTCTTATTGTTGATATTCTTGGTATTTAACTATTTAGGCTTGATTAGCATCCTTACTTTTCCTGACTTCAGTAGAAAATGGAATGCTATCTTTTATTTAAGTAGATCTCATAAAACCTTATTAGGTGTGGCGGTCTTTGGAGTATTGGAAGGGAGATAGCAGTAGACTTTGAACATGTGGGAAATCAGATCACTTCTAGATTGAATTCAAGTAGTAAGTCAAAAATAGAGCAGGATTAGAATTCAGATTTTCAGAACCCTTTTCAGTGTAGGTTTCAGTTCCATAGTATTTGATATATAAGAGGGAATGCCATATGAGGTCAGAGAGAGCTAAGAGTCATATGTGAGTCCTATGTACTAGACACATCTGAGCAGCAGTTTGACACAGGCTATGCTAATAAAACAAGCAGATCAACATATAAGAAGACCATCTGCTGTACCACATAGGAACACGCACTTGTACTCACCAGTGCTTGCCCACCACGCATCAGAAGAGCTTTAAAAAAAAAAAGTCTCCTAGTTGATTTTGTTCAGGTTATCATACTTGGACAACACCCATCAAGCTGTTGAGTAGATAGGCGTGCCCACTTGTAGTCTCGTGGATATTGGCTGCTTTCCAGAGATGCTGCTGTCAAGGATATGTGTGTGTTGAAATAAGTAATCATACAATTAGCAGACACTTTGTTTCCCTTAGATAAATACTGCAGATAGTTAAACTTAACTATTTTTATAATGCAAATGTATTTAACTCTAAATTAGCATCTGACATGGGTGCTTTGTTTTTAGTGGTTGCTAAGTTTGGAAGGCCACACATCCTAGATAATGATGGTTAAAAATCATTGTGAAAATTGTCAGGTCCTTTATTTCCTTTTTATTTTATGAATTTTAATTAAAAACGTTTTTTAAAAACTTTTTTCTTGAGATAGAGTCTCACTATATTGCTCAAGCTGGTCTCAAAAGCACAGGTTCAAGTAATCCTCTCACCTTAACCCCATAAGTAGCTAAGACTACAGCATACACCGCCATGCCCAACTTAATTTTAAAAATTTTAATAATTTGATTTAGTAAAATTACTGTATTTGAACCTAATTTAGCTAAGTTTGTGTAAAAAGATGAAATCATAAATGACCAGAAGATGATACTTAAGAATAAAGCAGATGAAAATGCAAAAAAATGATGAAAAGTTAATGGATTTTATCTAGTTAATAAAGCGATGTTAATAACACACTAGTAATAAAACATGGGAAATGCCTTAAGCTTTTCCTTCCTTTTTTCCCTATATACCCTTAGGAAGAATTTTACTATATTTTGCTCTTTTCATTGTTTCCTATACTTTTACATTTTGGTGTGTACCCTTATGACCTCATATGCATAGAATTTAGGGGAGTTTATTTTGTCTTTGTATATTTAGCTGTAGTATATTGCACGGTAACTTTGTAATTTCATAAATGTTTATTTCGGATATATATAAAAGTAAAGATGAATGTGGGAGTCAGACCTATAATTTCAACTCTTAGATGTTAGCATATTAGCATATATTGTTCCAGAATTTTCTGATTTTATTTTAATATATCCATTCTATGAATAGGATAGTATAATAAGTATTCTTGGATGTGGTAATTTTTAAAAATCCATACATCTGGAAATAATTATAATTTCTTATTTGGATAAAAAGTTGTTCAGAAGAATTCTAGGATTATTTCTGAGATCAAAAATCCAAGACCTGGACACTTTGTACCTTGTTACATAATCTACAGTCCTTTTCCCATCATCCTGGTAAAACCTTCTGTTCTTTTTCATAACAAGACAGTTTCTATCATTTAAGTGCATATGTCTCTTATATAACTACTAATTTCACTTTAGGGAGAAAAGACAATTCAGACGGTGCCAACAGGAGCAAAGCCAGCTATCATCACTGCTACAAGACCTATCACCAAAATGATTGTAACTCAGCCAAAAGGAATAGGTTCCACAGTTCAACCAGCAGCTAAAATCATCCCAACAAAAATTGTTTATGGGCAGCAAGGGAAAACACAGGTATGTTGTAAGATGTGATATTGTTTCTTTGCTCTTAAGTTCCTAAAATTCCCAGGTAGAAATTAGAGGGAAAACATCAATAATCTTAAAAAAAGTTATGAAAAGTTTGATTGAAGATATAATTATTTTTTTTTATTATTTTTTGAACAACCTTACACGATTTTAACAAAATAATATAAAATGTGTATAAAATGTGTAAATATTCTGGATATTGCAATTATCTCCAGGAGTGCCCCCCCCATTACCCTCCCTTATCCCTCCCTTCCCTTTCCCTTTATAATTCTAAAAAAAAGTATTAGATTGTAAAGCATTACATCTTATCTGGATTTAACTCATGTTACTAGACCAGCTTTCTCATTGTCCAGGGTCTAGTCCCCACCTCCACCTATGAGTGGAGACAATCGACCCTTAGATCTCTGGGTTAAGCTGATTTTACTCA
>PVKS010040790.1:0-16406 GCA_004027875.1 Aplodontia rufa
TTGTTACTTGATATGCATTTATGATTGTACAATAACTCAACTCCTTAATAAAAAATTAAAAAGAAAAGGCTAACTCCATGACAGTCTCCACATGTTACCTTTGTAAGTGGAGAAGAATTCACCAATGGCTCTTCAGGTCACCCTTCTCTGTGATCTCCTACCTATTTTAATTGCAAGCTATGCCAGTCATAGAATAAAGAAAAAGAAACTAATAAGGGTAGTGGCACTTATCAAATATAAGGGTTCCCTCCACAGCACTTGAAGTGCTATGGTACTTGAAGTTTCCCAAGACTAAAGTGACACAGAAAATCTGTTCTATAACTGCAGCCTTTATTCACACTTACAGGCTTCTGCTTCAATTCCATTTTTTCTCTCTTTTACCTTGATGAGCTGAGTTGGAAAATGAAGATACCTCAGACCCCTTTGTCTTCCCTTTTAATCTTAAACTAGACCAAGAACTGGGCAACCAGTCTCTCTTTGTTACTTTCCCCCTGATCCTGCCCTTGCTCTGCTTATCTCTCCTGCATTGAATTTGCCACTCGTAGTGATGGAAAGAATTCACCAGAAAAAAAAAACAGCCCTGTTGGTTGTTCTTGTCCTGCCAAAGCCACACTTGATCAGAAGCCTTTTGTTCCCCCATATTCTAAATTTGATGCATGTCAGAAAGCCACTCACTAAGTTTAGAGTATAGTGAGGCTAACATGGTCCAGCACCTGCATACACATAGTCTTTCTTCTGATTAAGGTCCTGGTTTGAACAGCAAATCATGTGGCCAAGCAGGAGTACTACTTCCCTTTTTAAGGAAGATCAGATTATAGCTGGACCCTTCAGAGCACGGGATAAGTGGGCATCAGGAAGTCCTACCTACAGTTTTTTGTTTGTTTGTTTTTGTTCCAGGGATTGAAACCAGTGGTGCTTAATCACTGAGCCACATCTCCAAACATTTTTTATTTTGAGACAGGGTCTCACTTAGTTGCTTAAGGACTCACTAAGTTGCTGAGGCTGGCCTTGAACTTGTAATCCTCCTGCATCAGCCTCCCAAGTTTCTGGTGTTACAGGCGTGTACTGCCATACCCAGCCTGCCTACACCTTTGTGTATACTCTTCTTCAAAATTCAAAAGACCCCAGCTAGGAGCATCTGGGACACATGAAAGGGTGTTTGAGCCCTTTTAGAGCTTTTCATGAATATCTATATATCCCCATGATGTTGCCAGGGATTATATCAGGGCAATATTTTATTGATCTCAAAGCCAGGCTATCTAAAATGTGAAAATAAAAGTAATTTCTTAATTTCAAGCTATGCCCAACTACATTGCCTAGCCAAGCTCCATGGATAAACTTTTAATAAACAGAACCAATAGCAATTATATAGCAAGGGCAGAATTTTGTCTGCAAAAGCAGACAATGATTGTTTCTCTCACTTGTTTCCTCAGGTTGTGCAAACTGAAGTCCCTCCCCTTCTTCCCAGTGTGGTTGTCTGTGTTCTGTTCTGTCCCAGCCAAAGGTGCCTGGATCTCCTTTCCAGCAGCTGCCAGTGGGGTGTCATCACTTAGAAAGACCTGGTCCACTCAAAACTCTCCTCTAATGTGGCTCTCCTCTAATGTGCCTCCTGCTGAGAAGTCTTCTGATTTCTCCCATTGATTCTGGATTAATTGCTGATTATAAGGTGTTACATGGTCATGTAGACACGTGGAAGCTACACAAAAGGATTAAGAGACAAAACAAACCATCACCCAGGCATGATCTCCCCACTTAGCAGTGACCAATATGAACACACGAGTGCATTTCTCTTCAATTCTTTATTGCTGAAAAATTTTTTTCACATGCTTGAGATCAGAATGGTAGTTACCATTTTATTGCCTGTTCTTTCCCCATAAGAGCATTTGTCTATGCCTTCAAGAATCTTTGCTACCACAACTTAAATGGAGGATTCATATTCTATCTAATGTATGCAGCGCCATTTATGTTAACTTTTAGGACACACAGTAACACAGAGTCAGCCTTTCCATGGAACTTAGTGCTTTAAGTTAAAGTAACAACATCTAACATTGTGTCAGGGCTTCTGGTATGCCAAACACTCTTCTAAGTGCCTCTCATGTGTTAACTCAATTAATCACACACAACTCTAAGTGGTAGGTGTATTATTATCCTTCTGGAAGAGAGGGAAATGGGGGTTTAGGGGAGATGGGTGATTTGCTCAGAGGAATACAGATAGTGTGTTGCAAATCTGGGCTTTGAGCAATGCCATTGTACCTGTAGAATCTGCACTCTTAAGAATTACAACATGGTCAGTGCAAGCACTAAATGTAATGAAGACAGTTAACAATCTAATATGCAATATACAATAACATTTTATAGTCAAGAGCAGTATCCTCAGGATCCAACATACATTGAGTCATTGATCAGTACTAGACTCACAGTACCACACAATACAACTTTTCCAACACTTTTAGAGAATTTACGAGAAACAGCATAGACAGAAGAAAGGTGGTTTTGCTTCTCTGTATCTATTAATAAACTTAAAAATTAATTACGAGAGAAATCGCCCACTAAGAGAGTAATTGTGGTATTACCATAAAATCTGAGGAAATTTACCATTTGCGTAGTGAGTCTCTCTTTCCTCAGAGTAGCATTTCAAACATTTCTCTCTCCCAATCAAATGTAGACAATTATACTTTCAGGACCCAGAGTGCTCCTTAGTTCCCTTTCTTTTCTCTTCCTTATCTTAAAAGCCTCCCCATTTCCCCATCCAGATTGTCTGAGATTCAGCCCCTTCCTTCTCTGTTCCCTGCATTCCCACCACCGAAGTATTGATGTGGGTATGGGCTTTGGTCAAGGTCAAAGCCTCCACTGTCTCTTGTGAACAGAGCTCCCCACAATAACAACGGTCAACTTGCCTAGCAAAATTCATCACAGTACGTTCCCAGAGGTTTTGATCCCCTTGGTATCTCTCCGCATTGCCCCAACCCTGACAGGGTTCCAGGGTTAGCTCTACACTGCTATGCAGTTGCCTTTCATCTCTCCTTCTAGTCCCTCTCATTAGTTTGTTTAGCTTCGAATGGATGTCTTCCAAAAGAGGAGTCCCCTCAAATACAGTCTGCAAAGGGGCCCTTACTGAGCAGTGGGCCCCATCCTGTGCCTCCTCAGACCAAGGAATAACAGACTTTCTTTCTTTCTCACTCTTCTTCAGTAGAGGCCAGCTTTCCCTCCCTGGAGGCTCTCTCTGTAAAAGTGTCTGGGCTGGGTCTGCCACCGTGAATGATGCCCAAGCTTGCACTGTCAGAGGCCAGAGATGAGAAAGGACACCTTTGTGCTCTCTTTGGTTCCTTTTACATCTTCTATTCTTCCCTACCTTTTCCCCATTGTTAGAATCAGGGGACAAGTCCTCCAAGGAAGACTGCTCTGGAGCTGAAGCTAATCCTGGGGCACCAGGTGATCCTGGGGAATCAGCCTCTGTGTTCTGGCATGAAGTAAGAATAGACATGCTATTCTCACCTCTTTGACTTCCACTTTTAGGCCCCACACTGACTGCATCTTTGGCCATTGGTGAAGACCCTGTAATAATGGCCTGTTCTGGAACTGGGCCTGTGAAAGATGCCCAAGCCTGTACTGTCATAGGCCAAGGACTATGCACAATTTTTGTGGTCTTTTTATTTCTCCCTTTATATCTGCTTGTGTACTGTACTTCTATCTCCCTACTGGTTGCCATAGAGGCCTCCTCAAGAGAGAACTGATCTCCACTTGCTTCTGGCAGCAGGACACTGTTCAGTGTCTTCGAAGGCTGAGCCACAACTGATGTCTCATCATCCTCCCTTTGCCCCATGCTTGCCTGCCCCATATTAGCAACTGGAAAAGACCCCATAACACAATTCTGACTTAGAAATTGTGCTGCAGAAGATGCCCGAGTCTGCAGTGTCAGAGGCCAAGGGAGATACACAATCTTACGTTCCTTTCTATTCCTCCTTTTACGGCTATTTTTCTTCCCTACATTTCCCCCACCAGCAGCAGCAGAGGAGATGTCTTCCGACACAGCATGACCCAGAGCCACATCTGAGCTCGGCCCACCAGCCTCTGCACTCACATGCAAACTATCACCAGACACTTTTTTCATCTCATCATTGTTTTTTTGTCCTGTGCTTTTCTGCCCCACATTTACTCCATGACTTGCAGTGGGTGGAACGCCTTCAAGTGGAGTCTGAACTGGGGGTGCCACCTCAGGGGGTGCTCCTGCTGCTGTGGCTGGATCAATGTCACTTGCCTTGATGGTCAGATCTTCCATGTGAGCTAAAAGGTCGTTGTCCATATTTCTCTCCAACTTTGCTTTGCTTTTGCTTCTGGATCAGGTGGAATGTTACCTAAAGCAGGAAGAGCAAAAAGTATTTCAAGAGGCAAAATGTGAGCTGTAATAAAAAATAATAGTCACTTTTGTAAGAAAAGTATCAAGTAAGCATCAGATTTGAGGACTAAAATTGAGATTAGGCTCCGAGGCTACATGAAATGAATTAGAACTGGGAACACAAGGTCCATTGAGGAGGCTGTAAACAGATAAGGGTGTCAGACATCCAGAGCTAAAGCCTCTACAACCTTCTTCAAAATGCATTTCTCCCAATACAGTTTGTCAACTGGGGACCTTTGGTGCCCTCAAAAGTCTAATGGGCAGCATGATTTTTATATTTTATCAGTTTATTTTATTATTTTTTTTGGTACTGGGGATTTAACCCAGGGGTGCTCAACCACTGAGGTACATCCCCAGCACTTTTTATTTATTTATTTTTAAATTTTGAGACAGGGTCTTGCTAAGTTGCTTAGGGTCTCACTAAATTGCTGAGGCTGACTTTGAACTTGTGATCCTCCTGTCTCAGCCTCCCAAGCTGCTGGGATTATAGGCATGCACCACCGCGACCAGCTTCTTTATCAGTTTTTGATATCAACACTATCTTTCAAAACAGATAACACTGAAACGAAAAGTGCACCAGTAAGATATCTGGATAAACATTTCTGCTTTTACCTAAATGGGATAAAGACATTGCTTAATGGTCAAATTAAGGCTTTAAAATGGTTGTTACCTTTTGATGCTTCAGATGCTCAGGAGAACAGATCATAGATAAGAAAGCTGTGGTTGAATCTACAAAATCAGAAAAAAAAGACATTATCCAAATGAGCCTCTGCAGGTGTCCCAGGATGCCAGTCTGAGCAGACTCTTACCTACTGTCCTAGAAATGCACTATCCCAGTTTCTTCTCACGTTCTCTCTTTGATCGCATGCAAAGGAATTGGTGTGCATGCTGATGACTCAGAGCCTCTACATAATTCTGTAACACAATAGTTTGTCAACTGATGAAGAACGCATTCAGTTCAGTATGGTGTTGGCATTTAGGTCTCCTTCCCAAATATCTGGTTCTTTGTGAGCTGAGAGTCCAGGTCTGGGCTGAGAGATCTCGTTCCATTAGCCAGCACCATCCATCCTACACGAGTTCTAGATAAGCAGATCTAGAAAGACTGTTACTATTTCTCAAATTCATAAACTATCTGCTCCTGCCACACATTCTAGTCCCTTTTAAAGCTTTCTGCTGTACTTCATATGCACAATATAATCTTGGAATGGACCAATCATTTACATAATATCTTTTCTCTTTGAGCAAACAGTTTTGTTGATCTTATGACGAAAAAGGAATAAAATAAATCAAGATGGAATCCAACTCCCTTTTTCTGATAATGACTGACACAGAGATCTCAATGAGGCCCCTGTGCTTTCTTTTGATAAGAAGCTGTAGCCACAATGTAGCATAAGGCAAGGATTGGCATTGACCTTGTAAATTTAGAAATGGAAAACTTGTGTTTGTTTTATTATCTGGAACGTGTTCTTTATCCAGAGCAAGAGGTGCAGCCATGTCCATGTGAATATGGTGCTCTCAATGGAAATGGGGGAGGGCCCTTTGCACTTTCTCTTCGTTTCACAAATGACAAGTCTTGCACAGACAGTGTTCTCATCCAACCCTCTTTCAAGTGCTTTCAATATAAGATTGTACAAAGAGGAATCACACAGTGAAAACTACACACACCGATTATCCAGCATGGTTTATACTTTTCAAACATCTTCCCTAATGCTACAGTTGTGCTTTTTATGCCTCTGTAAATAGTTGCAGTGCTAATGCTAGCTTAGTTCATGACAAAGGCAGAGGCTATCACCAGATGAAAGCCAGTTGGCTGGCTGCCAAGGGACCACAGAAGGTGAAATTTACCTTATTCAATGCAGTAGAGTCCAAGGTCTGACCCCTAAACTGAGGGTCTGTAGTCAAATGGTAGGTGTATATTAACCAAGTACACAGAGTCAGGTCTCTGTCTGTGTTTATCTCTATTATCTTTATCCATCTCCACATCCAGTTTCCTATCTATGTCTATATACATGAAATTTCCTGTCTCCTGGACTGCATATGAAGGGTAACTGCCTGCTTCAGGCTCCTTAGATTTCCTCTGCCATATTGACTCTTTTGTTCCTGCAGATTCATTCGTTCAACAAATATTTACTGACACTGCTATGTGCCAGCTATGAAGCCGGGTGCAAGAGAGCACAGAATTAGTATTCAGGTCGCTTAATTACAATCACATTCCATTTTGGTTTCTCTGAGGTAACTACATTGATTGGAGTTTTGTAGTTTCCAAACAGGCACAATTTTGGCTGACTATCGTGGATGACAAATGACATTTCCTATGTGGGGATTCTACTAGTTTAATTCTCAAAGAACAATCTCAGTTATACTTTCTTGAGGTTATTGAGGCCTATAAATTATTTTCGTCCCTCTACTGACAACCCTTCTGTCTTTTGGGTAGGCAGAAGACAGCTCCTTATTCTATTACCATCAACAATTCACTTCTGGGGCTGGAGCGGTGGCTCAGTGGTTACAGCAATTGCCTGGCATGCACAAGGACCCGGGTTCGAACTCCAGCACCACGTACACAGCAAAGTGTCAGAGCACTAAACGCAACGTGAAAAACTAAATAAAATTGATTGTCTCTTTCTCTCTCTCTTAAAAAAAATTCACTTCCAACTTTTTGGTAAATTGATAAGGGCTTTTTGCTGCTTATTTATTTGTGATACACACACACACACACACACACACACATATATACATGTATATGTATATGTACACACAAATGTTAAATTAGTGCATGCTGAGACATAAGGATGGTCTGATGTCCCTCCTTTGATAGGCAAGAACAAGTGAATGTATAGGCTTGATGAGCAGGATGTTTATCAGGAGCAAACATTTGAAATCTTGTTCCATTGTTGCTTGGGATCCAGGAAAAATAGCCATATCATGTGGAATTCTCACATTTCAAGTGATAAAAATAAAAAAATAAAAGACCCAAACTGGATTGAACAAAACAGGGAATTTATAGAACATTAAAAGTTAAATGTAGAGGGGTATAACCAACTTCAGGTGTGGTTTAATCCAGAGTGCAAATTATCTCACCAGGAGTCATCAGAGATACTTCTGGGTTGGTTTCCATTTTCAGGCTCTTTCAATCTCACAATGCCTAATCTATTAGTGGAATTCACTTCCTTAGTGGAGCAACTGAAGTCCTTAAATTGAATCTTGCTGGCATTAATTAACCTGATATAGGCCAATAAAGTGATTGACCCATTTCAGTGATGAAATGACCCTTGTCAGGTTGATTTATTATAGTATTATGGCCAGATGGATGGAATATTCAAATACTGATTCTCTTCAAATCCAAGAGGAAATCTAGAAAAAAAATGAAAGTACATAATTAGACACAGGTAAGAGGATAGAGAAGGTAAGAGAGAAAAGACATATGTAGAATTGAAAAAGGTTTAGAGCAATTCCTGAAAAGGGATGTAGGTATCAACATTGACTTAAAAAAAAGTCATAGTTTTGCTGGTCACAGTGGTGCACACTTATAATTCCAGTGATTCGGGAGGTTCAGACAGGAGGATCACAGGTTTAAAGCCAGCTCAGAAATTTAGTGAGGCCCTAAGCAATTTAGTTAGAACCTATCTCAAAATAAAAAAAATAAAAAGGGGTTGGAGATGTGTCTCAGTAGTGACACCCTGGAGTTCAATTCCTGGCACCAAATTTTTTTTAAAAAATGAAAAATAATAATAGCTTTATTGAGACAGCTTACATAGCATAAAGTTCACTTTTTATTTTATTTTTTACAGTACTAGGGATTAAACCCAGGGCCTCATGCATGTAGGTAAGCATTCCACCAGTAGGCTATATTCCCACCCAAGTTCACTCTTTTAAGTGTTTTTTTTTAGTATATTCACAGAGTTGTGCATTGATGTCCACTACCCAGTTCCAGAACATTTTAATCACACTCAAAGGAAATTCTGTATCTAATAATATTAATTACCTTCTCCCAGCACTTAGTAACCACTAATCTAATGTAGGTCTATGTAGATTTTTTTGAAAGAGAGAAGGAGAGAGTGAGAGAAAAAGAGATGATGAATTTTATTTATTTTTTCACCTGGTCTTTGTTTCTCCAACACTTAGTTGTTTATGTGGTGCTGGGTTTTGAACTCATGTCCTCAAGCTTGTCAGGCAAGCACTCCAACCACTGAGCCACTGCTCCAGCTCCTGTCTATGTAGATTTGCCTATTCTGGACATTTCATATTGGAATCATATAATATATGATTTTATGTATCTAGTGTCTTCCTTAGCATACTTTTTCCAGTCTTATCCACATTATATTAACATGCATGTTATATTACATTCCTTTGTATGGCCAATAAATATTCTATTATATGGACATATCACATTGTATTTTTCCATTCACCAAGTGATGGACATTTGCATTGATCCACCTATTGGCTATTTGAATGATGCTGCTATAAACATTTGTGCACAGGTTTTTGTTTGACCTATGTTTTCAATTATTTTGGGTATATGCCTATGAAAGGAATTACTGGATTATATGGTAACTTTACGTTTAACTGTTTGAGGAATTGCTAGACAGTAATTGACACAACTTGTTACATTCCCATCAGCAATGCAGAAAGGTTCCAGTTTCTCCAGATCCTTGCCAATATTTGATACTATCATTCTTCTTGAGTAATGACATCTCAGTGGATCTGAAGTGATATCTCATTGTAGTTTTGATTTGCATTTCCCTGACAACATGACGTTGAATATCTTTTCATGTCATTATTAGCCACATCTGTGTCTCCTTAGGAAAATGTCTATTCAAAGAATTTGGGCCATTTTAATTGTGTTTTTTATGTTTTATTACTGAATTTTAAGACTTCATGTATATTCTGAATCTAAATCATTTATGGTATGTGACTTGCAAATATTTTCTCCCATTATGTGGGGCAACTTTTCAATGTCTCAATAGTGAGTGTCCTTTGAAGCACAAGTATTTTTATTTTGATGAAATTCCACTCATCAGTTTTTCTTTTGTTTATGCTTTGATTGTCATATCAAAGGAATAATAGACTGATCCAAGGTTGCACACATTTATGCCTATGTTTTCTTCTAAGAATTTCATACTTCTACCTTTTACCTAAAGGTA
This sequence comes from Aplodontia rufa, assembly GCA_004027875.1. Classification (NCBI taxonomy): domain Eukaryota; kingdom Metazoa; phylum Chordata; class Mammalia; order Rodentia; family Aplodontiidae; genus Aplodontia; species Aplodontia rufa. The sequence continues at coordinate 9,538 of PVKS010040790.1, forward strand.
AAGTCCATTCTGAAGTGGGAGGTATAGAGTACACCTCCATCCTTTTACACAAGGATATTCATTGTCCCAGCACTATTTATTGAAAAGACTAGCTGGGTGCAGTGGTGCACGCGTTTAATCCTAGCTACTTGGGAGACTGGGACAGGCAGTTTGCAAGTTCCCCAGCCTGGGCAATTTAGTAAGACTCTGTCTCAAAATAAAAATAAATAAATAAAATAAAAAGGGCTGGGGATACAACTCAGTGCTAAAGCACCATGGTTCAATCCTCAATAGCACAAACAAAAGAAAACAAAAAACAAAAAACAAAAAGAAAAGAAAAAGAAAAAAAAAACTTTTCTTTGTTTTTTGCCACATTGGTGATTGAGCCCAGGGCCTCACACATGCTAGGCAGTTGTCATATCTCTTAAATTTCCTCTTATTACAGCTTGCATTAGGCACATCTCCCAAAGGCTCATGTGTTCTCTAAAACTGAGCAACATCCCCAGCCCGGGCCATTGTCTCTTCCCCTTCCCCCTGCTGCCTGGTACTGGGGATTGACACAAGTCCTTGAACATGCTAGGCAAGCATTCTACCCCAGAGATGCACCCCCAGCCCTTTTAATTTTTATTTTATTTTAAATTGCCCATGTTGACCTGGAACTTGGAATTCTCCTATCTCAACTTCCCAAGTCACTGGGATTACAGGGGTGCACCAGCATACTGGGCTGTGCATTGGGGTTTTGTTGTTTGTGTGTGTGTGTGTGTGTGTGTGTGTGTGTGTGTGTTGTGTGTAGAAAGAGAGAGAGAGAGAGAGGGAGAGAAACAATTTTTATTTAGTTTTTCATGTGGCCTTCATTGCTTTGAGACTTCATTGCACACAAGGTGCTGGGGTTTGAACCCCGGTACTCTCGCTTGCCGGGGCAAGCGCAGTAACTGCCGAGCCGCTCCAGCCCTGTGTATTGGTTTTTTAAAGGAAGTTGTTGTATTTGATATATTCAAGAGGTTAAACAGAGGAACTTATATGACAGCTTTTAAAGCAGAAGTGATATACTTCATGCATTCCCTTCAAACTAGTCATTTGGAGAGTAACATATGGAGAATTTTTAAAAATCAAGGCAAATTTGAGTATGTGACTGGGAAACTATTCTTAAACAGTATTTCCAAAAGAAAACTCTAGACAGCAAGAAAATCAATTTATTAAGATTACAATTTTCCAAGATTACATTTGATAAAAGCACTGATTTAAAAGCACATATTTTGGAGCTGGAGCGGTGGCTGAGCAGTTTCGGCACTTGCCTGGCAAGCACGAGGACCCAGGTTCAAACCCCAGCACCACATGTTGGAGCAATGAAGCCCATGTGAAAAACTAAATAAGGTTATTTCTCTCTGTGTCTCTCTCACTGTCCTTCTCTCTTTATAAAAATAAGAATAAAAATGAAAAAAAACACATATTTCATTCTAAAAAAGAAAGTCATGGTGATTTGAGGCAATATATCCTAATAATTAATAGTGTGGACTTTGGAATCATATAATCCTGGGTTTTAATCCAGACTCAATTACTTACTAATTGTGTAAAGTGCTTAGCATTCTAATCCTTAGTCTCCTCCATCTGTAGTACAGGAAAATAGTGCCTATCTCATGTTTTAAAATTTTGTTTTGATATGATTTCAAATTTAAAATGTTTTGTAGTTTACACCACCTATGGTATTTTCTCATTTTCTGTCTTTATGTGTATATATTTACACACACACGTTATATTTTCTCAACCATTTTGTAGTAAAATGGCCCTTTATTCCAAAATATCTCAAAGCGTATTTTCTAAGAACAAAGACATTCTCTTATATAACCTTTGTACATTTATCTAAATCAAGAAAGTTTAGATTTATACAATAAGCTGTGAATCATTTCATTTTTCTGAATATTGTCTTTTTTTAGCTATTTTCCCAATTTAGAATGCAAAACAGGATCATGAATTCCATTGTTATATCTCTTCAATTTACTCTTGTTATGATTTGGATCTGGCATATCCCCCAAAAGATCATATGTTGAAATCTTGGTCCCCAGTGCAGCAGTGTTCACAGGTGGGGCTTTTGGGAAATAATTTGATCATGAAAGCAATTACTGAATGGGCTATTAAGTGGTGGGGCCCAGTTGGAGGAAGTAGGTCACTGGGGGCATGCTTTTGAAGGGTATATCTTGTCCCTCTACCTTTGCTCATTTTTTATTTTTTTATTGGAGCATTACAGTTGTACATAATGATGGGATTTGTTGTCACATATTCATAGATGCACACAATACAGCAATACAATTTGGTTAATACCCCCTGCACTCCCCTACCTCCCTCCTCCCATTCCCCAGCTCCCTTGCCTCTCTTTCTTGGTCCTATATTTTTCCTACAATATCCAAGTATAGTAGCATAATTTTTATATCTATGAAGAACATTTTATATACATGATTATAGTATATACAGTGACATGGATCCTTCTCCAAAATAGAATATATTCTAGTTCACAATGGAAATCTCATCAAATATAAAATAGTAGTTATTATTCCATGTATCCTATCAGGACATGATGATATGACCCTAGAAATTAACAACAAAAATCATCACAGAAAAAACACATATACATGGAGATTGAATAAAACCCTATTAAATGAAGAATGGAACCAAGAGGACATGAGAACAGAAATCAAGCAATTCTTGGAAGAGAATGAGAATGAAGACACAACATATCCTTGCTCATTTTCTACCTGCTTCCCCATCACCATAAGGTGAGCAGCTGTGCTGTACCATGCCCTGCCCACCACAAGGGTCTGCCTTACCACAAGTCCACAGCAATGGTATCCAGCAATTATGGAACTGAAAACTCTGAAAATGTGAACCAAATAAGTATTTCTCCCATTAAGTAGTTTTTCTCATGTATTTTGTCTCAGAAATTAAAAGCTAGCTAGCACACCTCTAATCTCTAATGATTCTTAATTTTTTTGTGTTTTATGACATTGATATGTTTATAAAGTACAAGTCAGTTGTTTTGCAGAATGTCCCTTCATTTTGATTTGTCCAATATTTTATTGTGATTGAATTGATATTATATATTTTTGGCAAAAATACCATAGGACTTACATAGTGTCCTCAGAGCATCATCAAGAAGCACAACAGGTCATATTGTAGCGATATTAACAGTGTTAACATCTATTGCTTCAGAATTCTTTCAGAATTCTTCTTAGTAAAATTATCATTTTCCTTTCGTAACTAATAAGTCATTTATAAGGAGCTATGAATTGATTTCCTAGAATCAAATAATATAACATATTAAATATTTAGCAGAATGCCTGTATATTATGTGTGCAAAAATTGTCAAAAATTATCTTTGTTATTATTTTTACTAGTATAATCATTATTGCTAACACTTTAGAACCTTATGTAATATGAAAAAAAGAAGCCCAGGACATAGAACAATGTAAGTTAAGGAAATATTGAGTTAAAGTACTCAGTGGAATGTTGGGCAAAAATACTTCTGTGACCTTCCAGCCTTAGGATCCTAGCTTCTTTGTTTCATAACTACTGATTAATCACATGACCCTTGAGAAGGCTATGGATGTACACCCTCACTTCAGCCCATCTTTACTTCTCACTGTGTTACATTCCTAGAATTAACACCAAAGAAATACAATTATAAAGCAGGTTAACAGGTTTCTGTAAAGAGCAACATTAAAATTAAGTGGTATGTTCCCAATTAAGCTTTAACTAAATCATAGCTATGTTAAGCAAAACAAATATGAACTAGCTATAAATTCAATCATAACTGTTTTTATGTAAAAACATTTTTAAAAATAAAAGTGATACACATGTACTTGCACACCAAACAGTATAGAAAATCTTATTATGAGAAGCAGCTCCTCCCCTCTCCATTCCAGGAATAGCAGGTGTCCTTGTCTTATTTTTTATTTTAATGAGAAGGTCTCTAAAAGTTTTACCATTAAGTATAATGTTTCTTTTAAGTTTTGTATTGATACCTTATATCAAGTTAATTTCTATTCCCAATTGTTTTCCTTTAGTAAATCATGTAAGTGCTGAATTTTAATAATTTTGGCAGGGGGACAGTACGAGGGATTGAACCCAGGGGCACTTCACCACTGAGCTCCATCCACAATTCTTTTTATTTTATTTTATTTTGAGACAGGATCTTGCTAAGTTGCTTAGAGTCTTGCTAAGTTCCTTAGGGCCTCACTCAGTTGCTGAGACTGGCCTAAAACTTGTGATCCTCCTGCCTCAGCCACTGCACCCAACTAGATATTATCTTTGTATCTATTGAAATGATTATAGTCTTTCTCCTTTGATATGTTAATATGGTGATTCTATTTATGTAAGAATGTTGCAACATCCTAACATTCTTTGCATGAACTCCATTTGCTCATGACATACTTTACTTTTTTTATTTTTAAAGAGAGAGGGACAGTGGGAGAGACAGAGAAAGAGAGAAACAACTTTATTCAGTTTTTCACATGACCTTTGTTGCTCTAACACAGTTGTGTATGTGGAGCTGGGGTTTGAACGGGTCCGAAACCGCTGAGCCACCGCTCAGCCCATGATATACTTTACTTAATGGAACTTGCCAACATTTTACTTTTACATTTATATTTGGACATGTGGTCTATAATTTTTCTTGTAGTATTTTTATCCAGTTATGGTGTTCATTTTACTTATCTATTATAATCTCATAAAACAAATTTTGGAATCTTTCTGTTTTAAGCAGTTCTGACAAAAATCTACCCCTAAAACAATTGAGACCTGCAATATATGTGAGAAGGAAGTTTTAACAATGATTCAAATTATTTTCTGGTTTTTTATTTATTTAAAATTTATTTATCCTTAAATCAATTTTGGTAACCTATACTTTTCCATAAAAGATGTCATTCATCTATCTTCATATTTGTCTGTGCAAAATTGTTTATATTATCCTTTCATTCTTTTAAAATCAATACAGATTTTGGATGTGTATCTATGTCCCTTTTTTCACACAAAGAATAGAAATCAGAACAGCATTGAACTTTACAGCATCAATACTGGAAGCATGGAGATAGTGAAACAATAAACAAAGGTATTTTCTTTGAAAGAAAATTATTTTCATTTTATAATTCTATACCTAGTGAGGTTAGACTAAAGTTATTTCAATCATGTAATATAAGAGGACTTTAAAGTTTTGCCTGCTGTTCTCCCTTATTTGAGTCCACTGGAGTTGTTTCCCCAGCAAAAGAGGTAGTAAACCTAGAAAGAAGAGAGGAGGTCCAATATTTTTTTTTGACACTAACACTGCAAGGTAGTGAAGGGAAGTTCCAGGATGACAGTACAGCAGGCCTAGGGATCAATCAGTTCAGTTAATAGGCAAACAAGAAGACAGGCAGCTTTCAGAAGGGAGTTTCCAATATACAAAATGGAATTGTTGTATTATCTGATACACTTAGAAGTTTGAAAAAAATTTAGTAGATGTTTGACTGATCTGGTGAAGCATTTTGATAGATACATAGAACCCAAGGAACTGAAAATCCCCACAAAATTCTGGGAACTGTAGGAAAAGCAAAGTGTATGAGAAAAGAAACAATCATGAAATCTACTGGGTTCAATGATGAAAGATATTTTCACAAATGCTGAGCAGTGATTTAACAGAATGAATTGGAAAGGTTTAAGAAATACTCGTGTACCAAAGTTGGAAGTCAATTAATAACAAAAAAATTGATAAATAAGTAGCAACATAAGCTTACAGGTTATGCATAGAAACAGGTGGATAAAAACAAGAAGAGCCCAGTTAAAAGTGTTAAATGTGGTTGTCCCTGAGAAGTGTGACTGGTAGGTGGGGAGGGAGTAAAGACTACCACTTTTCATTATAAGTCTCTGAGTATTATTTTATTTTTTGGGTTTATTTATTTATTTACATCAGTATGGACTCATGTACCACTGTTGTGTGTGTGTGTGTGTGTGGTGCTATGGATGGAACCCAGATCCTCACACATGCTAGGAAAGTGCTCTACCCCTGAGTACACCCCCAGCTCCTATGCTTTTCTTTTTTATTCATAGGTTCTAATCTCTTACTACCGTTATTTAATTTTAAAAATAACATTTAATTTTGGCATAATTGGATGTTCACCTTGTAGCTGTGAAAACTAACAGAGAGATTTCCTGCAGCTGTACCCCAGTTTTCCACAATGATAACATCTTGCCAAACTACAGAGCACTATTTCAACCAGGAAATTGACATTGATGCCGTCAAGACACCGAACATTTCTGTCACCACAAGGATCCCTCATGTTGTCCTTTTATAGCAATACCCACTTCCCTTCCTCCTCCATCCCTCTCCTCTACTGCTGGAGACCACTAAACTTCTCCATTTCCAATATCTTGGCATTTCAAGAATATTACATAAATGAAATCATGCAGTTTGTAACCTGTTGGGATTAGTTTACTTCATTCAGGGTAATTCTCTGAAGATTCACACTGTTTGTTGTATGTACCTATTATTTTGTTCCTGAGTCGTATTTCATGGTATAGATCTGCAACAGAAATTTTAAACACTCACCCATTGAGTGGTTTCCAGTGTGGAGTTATCATGAATAAAGCTGCTATAACCATTCATCTGTATTTTTCTGTGAACTTAAGTCTTCATTTATCTGGGATAAATGCCCAGAAGTAAAATTTGCTGGCTCATATGGTAGTTGCAATTTAGTTTTTTTTTTTTAAGAGAGAAGGACACAGAGAGAGACAGAGAGAATCAATTTTTATTGAGTTTTTCACATGGCTTTCGTTGCTCTGACACCTAACTGTGCACATGGGTGCTGGGGCTTAAACCCATGTACTTGCACATGCTGGGCAAGCACCGTAACCGCCAAGCCACC
>PVKS010040791.1:0-15825 GCA_004027875.1 Aplodontia rufa
TAAGTTTTTCTTCTACTTTTTGTTGCTCCGACACTTCATTGTAATTATTTACCTGAAGTTGTCAAAAGAAGCCTGTAGTCTTCTGAATTTACATTTTTTAATATAAGTAAAGCATTTAAACAGTGCCTCCTACAAAGTACACATGGCAAAGTGTTTGCTGTTGCTACCACTTTTATTCCTATATACAGACATATATATAATAATGTCTCATATTTAAACATATCCTTAAAATAGATACTTTCACAGAATGCATTTATAAAACAGGAAATTATTTATGACTTCTAAATGATTGTTAAATATTTAACATAAATGAATTTTTAAAATATAAAAAACTTTGTTTTGCCTTAACTCTTATACCTTATTTTATCCTCATTTTAAGCAAACTTCCAGTGATAATTTTTTAGAATCGGCGTTTGATTACTCTTTGTTTTGCTAAGAACCATCAGCTTCAATGTCCTCAAGTTGCCATTTGGTTTCAGAATGGGCATTCTACCTCTCTTAATTTCCTTCCGTTTCCTCTCTTCCCCCCTGCCCCCTTGATTCTTCCAGTCTATCTTACATTAACTTCTACTTGGGTTTTTCCTTCAGATTGCTTCCTTTCTAAACATCTGAACTTCTCTTTTAAATGAGAGTTTTATGCTGCAATGTGATGTCCCAATGGATGCTGATAAATCTCTCAGCCTTTAATAACCTAAACATTAATAGTTGTGTTAAGACAAAATGGTCCATTGAAACCTGCAGTTAGTTACTTCCCTCTGTGTCCAGTTAGGCTGTGCCAAGTATTTGATTCCGTACCCCCATGTTTCTTCTGCTTGCTAAGAGCAAATACTGAATATATTGTTCACTTCCAGAGTGTATATAAGGCTCTTTTTATAAATGCAAGGGGCAATTTATTAGCAGAACTGGTTTCTTCTACTTTATCAATTCCTACTTAAAAGAGGGCAAATGGCAAAATGAAATGAAACATTTCTGTTTTCATAGGAGAGAAAAATTCGAGCTTGTATGAGTTTGGCAGGAATTATCGAACAAGAAGAGTCTGAGTTTGCTTTGCTGCCCACCTTTAATTTAAGAGTCAGAAGGAATCGCTTGATTGAAGATGTTTTAAGTCAGCTCAGTCAGTTTGAGAATGAGGACCTGAGAAGAGAGTTGTGGGTAAAGTATAATTCTCATTTGCTGTTCTTGCTGTTGGGAGAAGAGAAACATGAAAGGAAGAAACAGGATGCCACAAAGGTCGTCTATTTGGGGCTTTCCCTGGTCCCCAATTACCTTTATGTTTCCGTTGGTGGCTATGGCATCTCCTCACTGCCTTTGGTGCTAAGAAGCAGATAAGATGGTCCTTCTCCCTCCTATTCCCCAGGGAGGTGGACAGTCCAGTGTTTAGTCTCAAGGTCTGGTCCTCCTAAGGCCTCTCCCAGCCTGGCCAGTCACCACCTGGGAAGGGTGTTGGTGACACAGGGTCTGAATACAAGAGAGTTGAGGATGTGTTTCCACTTTGATGCAGGAGCCAGTTTGCTTTATGGAGAAGAGAACTTTCTCTACTCCCACTGTTACTTGAGGACATTATCCTAGATTTGACTATATTGTAAACGTTTATTAGTGATTTGGGTTAAGTATTAATATAACGTATCTAAATAGTAGATATTTGACACAGAATAGTAACAACTAATGGGTAAAATGTTTTTCTTGTGTCAAGACTCATTCTGAGTGCTTCACATGCAGTTGTTTGACCCTGTCAACAGCGCCATGTAGTGTGCTTTGTTTTTTCCATTTTATACGTGGGACACTAACCCACAGGACTGTTAGGTAACTTCTCCAAGAACAACACAACCAGTAAGTATCAGAACCAGGATTTGGACCCAGCCAATAGGTACTAGATTTCCTGCTTAAACTAATAAATGTTGATAATATTTAGTAAATAGAATGTTTTTGATGGAAAGACCCAGGTTATTACTTTTCTATTTTTTCAAGACAGAGAAAAAGAATTAATTTTTTCATCTGGTTTTTGTTTCCTCCACTTTGTTGTATAAGTGGTGCGACGGATTGAACCTGGGTCCTCACACATGCCAGGCAAGCACTCTACCACTGAGCCACCTCTGCAGCCTCACTTCTCTGTTTTTTAAATTTAGGTAGCACTCAGTGAGCAGTTACCATTTTCTGGATTCTGTGCAAGGCATTTCTCACATGTGTTATCTCATTTCATCTTTCTGATAATCTTGTGGGAAAACAGACTTCATGAGACCAAGCAGCTTGCCAATAGTACTGGGAAGAGTAAGAATTCGACAACTGGTCTTATTGCAGAGATTTTAAATGTTTCCCTGAAGCTTAAAAATTGTGTCTGTAGGGAGTAAAAGAGCCATGCATCGAATAAAGGAGCTAGTAAGGGGAGCTTTGGGAGGTACTGGTAGACTATGCAGGTAGAAATGTTGAGCAGGCCTTTGGAAATGAGCATCTTTTCGGCAGGAGAGAAATACAATGGATCTGAAGGTTAAATGCCTACAAGTGATAAATGAAGACTCAAGGGGAAAATGAGCATTTGGGGAAAGAGCAGAGAAAAAAATAGAAGTGCTAGGATAAAACCACAACAATTTCTAGATTTAAGTCAGCCAGGAAAAGAAGAGAGAAATAGAAACTTGAAGAGTGCTTCATAACAGAAAGCAGGAGAGATAAATATGAAGAAAAGGAATGTGGTCCAGAGGGGGTAGCATATGAGCAAAATCAATAAAGTGCACTAAAGGATTTCAGCAAGGAAAGGCAGACATAAAAGGGGAGGTATCTTGAAGAAGGATTGGTGTCAGTGGGGACATGCTACCTCTCAAACAGTACACAGGCAAGTCCACAAATAACCATGTACAAGCTCTGGTTTTTCAGCTTTTTAAAAATCCTAATATTTAAGATTTCTTTGTTTATTTTTATTACATTTAATGGGCCTGATGACTGAAGTAGAGATGCTAGTGAACATCCATTTAGTGGTAAAGACTTTGGGCTTTAGGATATGACAGATTCAGGATGAAATTTGGGCTGTGCCCCCTAGCTGTTGAATAAGCTCCAGAAAGTTATTAAGTTCTGAAAGCCTCATTACCCTCGTAGAATCAATTGGGAGATTAGATGTGATTAAAGCAAGTAAGATGTGACCATAATGCCTACTAAAACTTGGATCCAGAATTGTTAGTGATTACTATCGCTAAAAGAAATTTCATACAGAGGCCTGGAAGTAATGCCTTATTTGCTCTGTTTCCTCAGGTTTCATTTATTGGAGAAATTGGATATGACTTTGGAGGAGTCAAGACAGAATTTTTCTACTGTCTCTTTGAAGAGATGACCCGACCAGAATATGGGATGTTCACATACCCTGAAGAGGCCTCCTACATGTGGTTTCCTGTAAGGGTAAGTCCTCTTTTCTTTGCTTATGGTACTCCATGACAGTAAAAATGTATCTCCCAGAAAACTATTTTACAGTAGCAGTTATTATGTAATTGTGAGGTAATCCTCAGTTTTAATAAGGTGATTGTTTTCTTTAGAATGGAGTCCTCTTTCCCTGGGTTCCTATGTCTGTCCACCCAGGAGAACTTAAGCAGTATATATTTTTGACCATTTATAGAATGGATAAAAATGTACCATTCCTTTCTCAGGTATATATCCTTTGTTTGTATTATGTTTTTCCCAGTGAATTTTAAGACAAAGACCATGGAACAAAACTGTGCAAACTATGGTTTATAACAATTACTGAGCCTAATGTTTTTGTTCCTATTATGGTTTTAGTATACTGAAACCATGGTATAGACTTAATAACCAAATATATTAATTTAATATCCAAATATAACCCTAAAAATTCCTAATACTTGTAAGAGTATTTTTCTCTTTTCAGCCTAAATTTGAGGAGAAGAGATATTTCTTCTTTGGGGTGCTGTGTGGGCTTTCCCTTTTCAATTGCAATGTGGCCAACATCCCTTTCCCGTTGGCGCTCTTCAAGAAACTTTTGGACCAAATGCCATCACTGGAAGACTTAAAAGAACTGAGTCCTGTTTTGGGAAAGTAAGGAAACACAGTTGCTTTTTAGGATCTTATCTAACATGTATTTAGATAAATATTTAAACACACACTCTCTGATATAATTATCATGATCGACTACAGTATTTTAGATACTTTAAATCAACATTAGCTTTGGAAAGAATTGATAATATTTTTATTTTCTTAAATTAAGAAGAGTTTGTTGTTCCCATGATATGTACCTCAGTGCTCAGCATAATCTTTGAACCTTTTCTTTGTGGAAACTTTCATGGACAGACATGATACCTTGGAAAAAGTAAAAACCTGACTCCAGAATTCTAATTATTTCTCTTACACTAACTACATTAGTAAGACAAGGAAAATGTATTAAATGTACAAGATTTGGAGAGGAGATAACTTTGTCATTGTTTTTACTGAAAACACTGAAGATAATGTAAATAATGCATATACCTAAGAAGACTTAATAAATTTAGTCACTATACATATACTTAATAAATGTAAAAATATTTAAATATGTAGTAGCATTTCTCATATTTTCAAATTTGAGGATTGTCTTAAAATCATTGAAGACTACAAAGAGCTTTTTCTTGTGTTGATTATGCCCTCAGTATTACAATATTAGAAATTAAAAGTGAGAATACACACACATTCCATTAGCTATCAGAATCACATATCCTTTGGAAAATTCTTCTCTGTACTCATGACACAATGCAAAAAGACAAGTAGTATCTTAGTAATATAAAAGTAGTTTTGACCTTGTGAACCCTCTGTGACGTTCCCAAGGATTCCCAGCAGTGGTTGACCTGGGCCACGTTTAAGAGCCACTGATCTCCGAATTCTATAATACTCCAGTTTTATTCCCAGAAGGCTTTTTGTTAAACTTGATAAGCTGATTCTTAGTTTTTCTTTTAAATGAATGAAGGACCAAGACTAGCCAGAAATAATTCATCAGGTAAATAAAGATGGGAACATGACCTACTAGACATCAAGAATAGTCAAAAACTGTACTAATTAGAATAGCAGTTAATGGTGTAGGTTTTCCAGTGGCGCTAAAGAGAGAGCTCAGAAAATGACTTGGGTGTCTATGTACCTTTATTAGAGGTAGCATGTTAGATTAATGGGAATAGTACTGTTTAATAAGTGTATCTATAAAAAAATTATTACCCATCTGGGGAAAAAGTGACAATGAATCATGACCTTATACCTTACACAAAAGTCTTCCATTTGGATATAGAACTTAAGTGTTAGATGCAAAAATGATGAAAATATAGAAGACATATATATATAATGTATAAAAAGGTGTAAATTTCTCAGGCAAGACATAAAAACACCAGCATTAAAGAAAGGATTGATAAATTTAACTACAATAAGATTAAAGAAATTCTCTAATCATCAAAGATATATATCTTAATGAAAAACGAAAACTCTTTACACTGGTAGATATTTATAACTAGTTTGAGGATGATAGAAAGGTAGGAGAAGAAAAAGAAAAGTGGGAGAGGGGAACTTTTATGGTCTGCATACCCCATGCTATAGTATTTAGAGGGGGAGTCATCTGGAAATGATTAGGTCCCAAGGCAGAGCCCTTATGGATGGGATTAGTGCTCTTATTCCCCTCTTTTGCCTTGTGAGGGCACATTAAGGGCACTGTCTGTGATGAACCGTTTCCTACCAGATGCTGAATCTTCCGTCATCTTGCTCATAGACTTCCCTCCTCTGGTGCTGTGATCAATAAGTTTCCATGATTTATAAACAGTTGTTTATAAACAAAATTCCTTGGAATTTTGGTTGTAGAAGCCAAAATGGATAAAGTCAGAAATTAGAACGGAGAAGTAGAGTGTTGCTATAGTAAACACATGAAGCTGTGGAAGCAGCTTGGGAAGCACCTAGGTAATAGGCAGCTGATGGAAGGGTTTTGAGGTGTGGTCTAGAAAAAATCTGTAATACTGCAAACAGACCATGAAGGGCTATTCCATTGAGAGCTGAGAAGAGGAAAGGGGTAGAGAACGTATTGATCTTGGAAACTACCTTAAGTGGTTGTGTTCAGAATGTTGGTAGACTATGACAGTGTAGTAGGCCATTCTGATAAAGTCTCAAAACAAGAGAGTGATGTTATTTGAAACATCATTTGAAACAAGGGCAGTCCTTGTTATAACATGGCAAAGAAGTTAGCTAAGTTGTATTTGTGTCCTAGTATTTTGTGAAAGGTAGAACTTATGAGCAAGGAATGGTGAAAGAAAGCAAATTGCTAAGGAGCAGCTAGACTTCTTGATTGTTTAAAGTAAAGTATGATAAGAGAGAAATGATTTAAAGATGGAATTAGTAGCAAGGTGCAATGGTGCGTACCTGTAATTCTAGCGATTCAGGAGGCTAAGAGGAGGATCACAAGTTTGAGGCCATTCCAGGCTAGTCTTTTTTGTTTTTTCTTTCTTTCTTTTTTAAGAGAGAAAGATGGTGAGAGAGAGAGAGAAAGATATAAGAGAATCAATTTTATTTAGTTTTTCATGTGGCTTTTGTTGCTCGACCCTTCGTTGTGTATGTGGTGCTGGGTTTTGAACCCACGTCCTTGCTCATGCTAGGCAAGCGCTCTAGCCCCCAAGACCCTGTCTTAAAATAAAATATAAAAAGGGCTGATATGTATCTCAGAGGTGTAGCACCCCTCTTCAAGAAATAAAACGGAAAGATGGAAAGTAAAATCAAAAGAGAGATAGAACATAAAGATAAGGAAAATTTTCAGCCTGGCCATCTTGTAAAAAAAGATGAAAAAGCATGTTTGGGAGAGAACACCAAGGGTGTGTGGCCAAGCAATCTTCAGTTAAGAGGTTAGTATGAACTAGTTGCGAGCTGGCAGCATTCATCAAGATGATGAGAATGACTGACAGTATTTGGGGAAGTCATCAGGGCTGCCACTCCTAAGGCCTCACATACAGAACTGTGTCAAAAGAAAGACCGAGGCACCATTAAACATCATAGATGACTTATGGCACTACCTCAAATTGCTCCCTGCCTTGTAGCAGTGCTCAGCCAATTCTCCTGTGACTCCAGTAGGCCTGCAGTGCCCACCCTTTTAGCAGGCACAGATGGTAAACCTCCTGGCATTCAGGTCCTGCCATATCAGTGGGCACACAGAGCACACAGGCCATGCAGGTGTAGTTTCCTCCACTGAAATTTCAAAGGGTGCCCCACAGAACCTCAGGGTTTGGGCAGAGAACTGCCTTTGGTTGAGGCTTTTGTCGAAACCTCGGAACAGCAGAGCCACCAGTTGCAAACCCCACCCCCTGAAAGAGTTACAGGCATGTGGGTATCGGCATCGTGAGCTGCTGTGAGCTGTGCCAGCAAAGCTGCGGCACAGACCTAGTATGTCCTAAAGGTCCTAAATAATCCAGAGATTATTCTCAGATGTAAAGATTGAATGTTGCTCACCCCTGGGGTATTTTGAATTTAACTTTGGACTTGTTGCCTCTTCTTTCCTGTGTCTCTTTTCTAGAATAAAAATATCATTGTGTTCTATCATTGTATTTTGGAAGTACATAACATGTTTGATTTCACACGGTCACAGCTCGAGAGTAATTTGCCTCCCTTCCTCCCCCCCAAAAAATAATAGGCATGATCTGTTATATCCCAGTATGGTAATATACGTTCAGGAGTTGGGGAAAGCAGTTCTAAAGAACTTTGCCTTTGGAAAATTCTTTGATGCTATAACTGTTTCTTCTACATACTGCAGGTGGCACTTCTCAGAACACCTCACCTGCTTCTCTCAGGGTTTTTTGTTGGTAACAGTTTAGTCTTACCTTTACATTCCCTGTGCCTGCCACATTAGAGACTACTTGAATACAGAAAGAATAAATGAGTATGTGAGCAAACAGGAAATACGAGACATGTGACTTGTAAAGTATGACAGCATGATAGGATGAAGTATGAAGAGTGGCCACTGTCTGTTTGATGTAAACCACTCTTACAGGTGCCTCAAAATTCATAAGCGTAGAATTTCAGATCTTTCTTAAGCTCAGTGATATTGGGAGAGAGGTACAGAGAAGGTTATTTGCTCCTTGGATTTCTTAAGCGGTACCTGATACTAACAAGGACTTGGGGCTGGAGCCATAGCTCGGCACTTACAGCACTTGCCCTGCATGGACAAGTACATGGGTTCAAACCCCAGCACCCACGTGCACAACTAAGTGTCAGACCAGTGAAAGCCATGTGAAAAGCTCAATATAAATTGATTCTCTCTGTCTCTCCCTCTCTCTCTCACTGTCCTTCTCTCTTTAAAAAACAAAACAAGACAAGAGACTCATCAGTTTGTTTGTAAGTGAAATTCAAAAGCCTAGAGCCAGCACCAGCTTGAGTGAGTTTCAGTGCAATAAACACGTTCCCTTTCCCAGCTCCAATCCTCTATCACCGGGTAGAGGGAAAAGAGCTGCAAATCGGGAGGGGACCCCACAGGTAAGCATTCTGCACTTCATGTTTTAGCTGAACTCTGGCCCGGTTTAGACTGTCAGACCACAGAAAATGGGTACCATGAACCTTAACTCCAGTATTCAGAATAGCTGTGATCTGGACTTTTAGATGGTTATGTGGTGATCATAATTACTGTGTTATTAAAAACAAAATTCTTTCTTAGGAGTTTGCAAACACTTCTGGATGATGAAGGCAATGACTTCGGAGAAGTATTTTACGTCCATTTTAATGTGAGTAACAGTAAAAACCTGATAACTAATCAGTTTCAGCTTTGATTAATCCTTCATATACTTACCTAAATGTTACCTTTTACTTTAAAAAACAATAAATTTCTGAGTCATGTTAGTGAACAGGGTCTTTTTCCTTGTTTTTCATTATTTGGGTATTTCAGATTTTACTGCATAACACCAACCCTTAAACATAATGAATCAAACATGATTCTGGGTGAGTGAGGCTGAGTGGTCTGTGGCCTTCACGCACATGCCTGGTGATTGGAAGGCTGGTTGGTTTATGGAGTGTCAGCTGGAACAGCTTGTCCTGGTTCCACGTGGGCTCTTACTAACAGGCTAGTTGAGGCTTCTGCACAGCGTGAGAAAAGGAAGAGGTATCAAGCCCCAACACTGCTTCTCAAGCTCCTGCTACTGTAGGGTCCCAGTGGCCAAAGCACTTCACATGGCCACCCATATTCAAAGGCTGGAAAGATACACTCCCCACTTGATGGGAGGTGTTGCCAAGGCATATTGCAGATCTGCCACACTGGGTCTACATTACACATGCAAAGGAAATACTGAGATGTGGCAATTTTCTGATTGATTTGTTTAATATGATCAGTTAAGAGAATTCAGTTTTTTTGGGGGAACATTTTCCATTCTGCATGATGAATGGCAATTTTTTGTTTAGACTTTTGCTAGTTTTTAATGACAAAGACATACATTCTTACAAATGCTGTAGGAAAAGATACTTGCTTCAAAGTGATTTTGTTGGTGATAAAATGTTCAGAAGTGTTTTGGAGATGTTGTCTGAGTTCATTTGTGTTTACAGGTGCATTGGGACAAAAAGGACACAGACTTAATTCCTAATGGAAGTTGCACAGTTGTCGACCAGACTAACAAGTATGTACAAAGAAAGTATTTGGTTCCTTTGTACATCATATTTATTTCACTTACCTCTAAAATTTCCGTTTAGTTCTTATAATTTTTTATTCCCATTAGTCATTTTCAGTAGGGCAGAGAAGTTGGTGTGTGTTCTATGAATGTGTAAAGACATACACAGCATAGAGTTCATTTTTTAATGCCTGGAAAAGGCTTTCTCAGACCTTCCCTCTTCCTACTGTCTAAAATTTTTTCTTTTCACTTCACATTTCCCTGCCTTTAGGTTTTATTTGCTTATGTATTTTTCAGTGTTCCCCATAGTGAGAACTGCGTAGTAGCAGGGACTTGATTTATATCCTTCACCTTTGCATGTCCAGTCCTAGAGTGGTCCTCATGTCCAGTATGTACTCGGTGCATCGTATTTGTTGAGGAGGTTGCTCTGGTATCTTGACTTAACCACCACCTATGGGATGCTGTTTAAAGCCACAGAGTTTTGGATCATAGTTCATTCCCTTGACAGTTGGTTACATGGCAAAGAGATCTTCTAGTGAGCATTCTAGCCTCAACCAGATCTTTTCCTTTTTTAACTTTGTGTTGAGATACAAAGATGTAATACAGAAATTTGTACAAATGGGTGCACCTTAATGAATTTTACAAAGTAAATGTACCTATGTTATTACCAACCAAATTGAGAAACAGGTCATTTCCAGTTGTATGGTTATATACTGTGAACATTCCAAAGTTTATTCACCCATAGTGTTTTTGAAAGACATGATGTGTTTCAAGTATTCGACAGTTGTAAATAATGCTTCTGTGAACATTCTTGTGCATGCTTTTATTGCTCATGTACATGCGTGTGTGTTGTGTAAGGCTGGGAGAATTGCTGGCTACCTTGTTGCCCCATGCAGGATGGGATCAGTCCTCCCACCCAAAATAGTGATGATACCACTTGTATGCCTGAGACTATAAGAACATTACTCACGTAAGGAAACTTTCTGGAGAGAGGTGGGCAGACACTCATTCTAATTTAAATGAAAGAAGAGGCAGGTGGCTCTGGATTTTAGGGTGGTTCAGGCATGGGGCCTGGGTGAGTGTCCCGGTGCAGTCCAGAGCTTATATGGTTTAACCTTCCACCTAGTGCCAAGAGAGAGAGAGCCTAGGGGCTCTCTTACTCATTTGTGTAGATGTGATAGGGGGAGTAGTGGGACCTGAAAATGGTTAGTCAGCAAACATCCAGAATGAATGTAGACTTCTAGCATTCGGGTGTGAGAGTGCTAATTGTTCTATAAACTCTCTGATGCTTGGTGGCGTTAGTCATTTCTAAATTAGTCGTTATTGTGGGTGCATGATAGTATTTCATTATGGTTTGTTTGTTTGTTTGGGCAGGTGGGTAGGGATCAAACCCAGGGGTTCTTTACCATTGAGCCACAACCCGGCCTTTTTATTTTTAAGACAGGGTCTTGATAAATTGTTTAGGGCTTTGCTAAATAGTTGAGGCTGGCCTCAAATTCTGCAATCCTCCTGCCTTAGCCTCCCAAGTGGTTTCTTTCTTTCTTTTCTTTTCTTTTTTTAAGAAAGATAGAATCAACTTTATTTTTCCATCTGGCCTTTGTTTCTCCCACACTTAATTGTGCACATGGCGCTGGGGTTTGAACCTGGTTCCTTGTGCATGTCAGGCAAGTGTAGTGCCACTGAGCCAATGCTCCAGCCCCCCAGGTAATTTCTTAATACCATCAAACTGGAGGATAGGATTTGAATCTAAGAGTTTTGGGGATACATATTCAGTCTGTATAGCACAGGAAGAAGGAAGACAAGTTGTAGTTGCTCACATTTGGGAGCATTCAGCAAAGAGGCTCCCTGAACACTAAGGGTGAAGATATATACCAGCTCGGAAAGGCAAAGGAAGGGGAGAACAGAGGCTTCTATGGAAAAAACAAATGGGCTTTTATCAGCAGATGGAAGGTACCACAGTTTGTGATAGTGCTCATTCATGCAGTTTCTCATCCAGGTTCAAATTCCAAATGATTTATCTCCTTCCTGGCACTGTAGCTCCTGGAGAGGGGATTGCTGGGATTTAGGTATTATGTGCCTTTTGTGCTTGTAGCCCATTTGAGTATCTTCTTTTGGGAAATACTATCCATAATCTATTTTTTTACAGCTATAAATGTGTGTGTATGTGTATATATAAAGAGAGAGAGAGAGTGCATTTTCCGTAATCTATTTTTATTGGGTTTTTTTTATTGGTTTATAAGGAGTTTGAAATATAAGTCCTTTTTGGGTTCAATTTTGTAGTTACACTGTAGCTCATCTTTCTATTCTTAACATGGGGAGCCAAATTTTCACTCTAAATGTTCACTTCATCAATAGCTTCCTTAATGGTTAGTGTTTTTTTCCTGCCCTACTTAAAAAAATAATCCTTCTGTATCCCACACCCATAAATCCTTCTGTATCCCACACCCTATGTTTTCTTCCAGAAGCTTATTGTTTTATGTCTAGCATTTAGATCTATAATCCTTCTGCAATTGATTTTTAGTAAGATGTAATATAAAAGTTACGTTTTTTCCTTCCTTTCTTTTTTTCTCTTCTTTTTCCCTCATCCAGTTGATCCAGCATCATTTATTGGAAAGATTACCTTTTCTGTTACATTACATGTCATTTTTCCTTAAAAAATTGTTGCCAGTCTCTTTCTGTTCTGTTCTGTTTTGTTTGTTCTTGTGCTGTCAGAACACCTGGATAAATGCTGGTTATTTTGAAATCTCATTATTCAAGTCTTTCCCACTTTATTCTTCTAGATTGTCTTGGCTTTTCTTGGTCCTCTGCATTTCTTTCTAAATTTTAGCATCACTTTCTACAACCACCCCACTTTACCCCGCTGGGATTCTGAATTGTGGCTGAATTGAGTCTATAGATGAAGTTGGAGATATCTGACATCTTAAAATATAAGTCTTTTGATTTAATTAATCTGTATAAGGTATCTCCCCATTTGATTACCTCTTTACGCTCACAAAAATATTATGTGGTCATGAGATCTTGCCCGTGTCTCGTTGGATTTCCACCTAGGTTTTTTGTGTGTGTGTGTGTGTTTTTAAAGAGAGAAGGACAGTGATAGAGAGAAAGAGAGAGTCAGTTTTTATTTAGTTTTTCACATGATTTTTGTTGCTCTGACACTTAGTTGTATACGTGGGTGCTGGATTTTGAACCTGTGTACTTGCACATGCCAGGCAAGTGCCATAACTCCCAAGCCCACCGCTCTAGTCCTTGCACCTAGGTTTTTGGTGTTTTGTTTGTTTGTTTGTTTTTAGAGAGAAAGAATCAGCTTTATTTAGTTTTTCATATGGATTTTGTTTTTCTGACCCTTTGTTGGGTACATCATGCTGGGGCTTGAACCCATGTCCTCATGCATGCCAGGCAAGCCCTGTAACCACTGCCCCTTGATGTATTTTATGTTAAAAATTGTATCAGTTTTAAAATTTCATTTCTCTTAATTGCTTATTCTTACATATAGAAACATGATTGGTTTTGGTACGTTGAAATTCAAGAATCTTGCTCAATTAAATGTAGTTTTTGGGGGGTTTTTTGTTTTGTTTGTTTAGAGAGGGACAGTGAGAAAGAGAAAGAATCAGTTTTATTCAGTTTCTTGTGTGGCTTTCATTGCTCCGACACTTCATTGGGTACATGGTGCTGGGGTTCAAATCCGCATCCTTACGCATGCCAGGCAAGCACTGTAACCACTGAGCCACTACTCAGCCCCAGATCCAGTTATTTTTATTTATTTTTTTAAGAGAGGGAAGAAAGACAATCAACTTTATTTTTTCATCTGGCCTTTGTTTCTCAGACACTCAGTTGTGTATGGGGTGCTGGGGTTTGAACCCAGGTCCTCACGCATGCCCCTAAATCCAATTATTAATTCTGAGAGTTTTTCAGTAGATCCTACAGGACTTTTTAATGTACACATTCATATTACTGAAAGTAGAGTTGTATTTCCTTGGAATCTTTACTTCTTTTTTTTTGGTACCAGGAATTGAATCCAGTGGTGCTTAACCCTTGTGTCGCATCCACAGCCCTTTATTTATTTATTTTTTGAGACAGTCTCGCTAGTTACTGAGGCTGGCTTTGATCTTGTGGTACCCCTGCCTCAGCCTCCTGAGGTGCAGGGATTACAGGCGTGGCCCACTGCACACAGCCTGCATCTCTTTCTTCTGCTCTGTTGCACTGGTAAGTCGTTTATCACAGTGTTGTATGGAAATGGTAGCAGCAGGCATCCTTTCTCGTTTGATTTCGTGTAGAATGTGTTCAGTATGTTAAATGTGGTATTTACTTCGCTGTAGGTTTTAATTTTGCCAGATTTAAGGATACTCCCTTTTATTCCTAGTTTACTAAATCTTTATTATGAGTAAATGTTGAATATTATCAGCTGCTCTTTTTGCATCCATTGAAATGATCATCTGAGTTTAGTTGATGGGGAGAATCATATTGTTGCATTTTCAAATGTTAAACCAGCTCTGTGCTCCTGATATAAATGGATCTTAGTAGTCATCTATTAATATTTTGTTCATGATTATTGCATCCAGTTTGTAAAAGGCATTGATTATTAATTTCCCTCTGAAGATGTTGATACTAAGGTTGTTATTGAGCTTATTCTGGTCTCATTGGTTAAACAGTATCCTTTTTCTCCTGTCTGGGAAAGTTTATATATTTTTAGTGTTGCTTCTTTCTAAGATGTTGAAAAAATTCCCAATAAAGTCACTTTATTATGAGAAGATTTTTAATTACAGATTAAATTTCTCATATATATTCTTTTAGACCTATTAGAGAAACTGGGGGGGGTGTTTGTTTTGGGGAGGTGGTTGGTGGTACTCAGAATTGAACCCCAGGATGCTGCTACTTAACTGTGTTACCAGCCCTTTTTGTTTTTTGTTTGGAGACAGTGTTGCTAAATTACTAAGGTTCACCTTAAACTTGGATCCTCCTTCTTCAGCCTCCTGAGTCACTGGGATTACAGATTTGTACCACTGTGCCCAATTTCAGGTTTCATATTTATTACATAAAATTATAATATCCTTTTACCAGCATCTTAAAATCTGTGCCATCTGTATCTGTGGTTCTCAGCCAGGGGCAGCTTTCCCCACACAGATCATCCTCCTACAACCAAGAATTATCTCCTTATAGTGTCAGTAATACTAAGATTGGGAAACCCTGATTTCTAGCTGATGTCCCCTTTGCCTTCCTGGTGTGCAGTCTGTGCCTCCTTTCTTGTTTTGATCTGTATTGTTAGCGTTTTTTCAATTTTTTAGTCTTTTGGCTTTGCTGATTTTCCCCTTTGTTCATGTTTTCTATTCATTGATTACTGTGCTCAGTAATGATTTCCTTCCTTCCACTTTTTTGGGTTTAATTTGTATTCTTTAATATAACAGATATATAATTAGATCACTGACTTTCAATGTCTCTTATTTTCCAACATATTCGTTTAGTGCCATAAATTTCTGCCTGAGAAATTTATCTGCATAGGGGGATGGGGATGTAGCTCAGTGGTAGTGTTTGCCTATGTCAGATCTGCAGCCCACTTGTGCTCTGGCAGTTGAGTAGGTTGCAGAGAGGCTAGAGAAAGTACCCAAAGATGGCGTGAGACATGACTTAATAAGGGAAAGCTTACAAGAGGTCAGTGACTGCTCCAAGAGTTCAGTGGTAATGGGCTGAGCAGGTAACAACTCTGTCCCTCATGACACTGCTCCAAGAAAGGAAAACTTCATTCCCTCACAGCACTTTGTCCAGTAGTAGACGGCTAGAGGAGTGACATGGATGCTGTGCTCGGTGTCCTCATCTCTCCTGCTAGTTAACACATGGAAAAGGATTTTATAGGTTAGCCAGCAGAAGCAGTGACATCGTTAAGTTACTTACTTTGCTTTGTTTCTTGTGTGGCCAGCATTCTAGAGTACATGCAGGAAGCAGTTTTATAGAACATGTAACATTTACTTGACCTAGTTCTCAGCACTCATGAGAAACGGCAGTGTCCTACAAGATGATACCTGCCTAGCATTCTTTCCAGAGTCCACTGTCATTGTTCTTGTGACTTGGCTTAGGTGCTGGGAATGAAAGGGGATCTGAGGAACATTGATATTCTTACACCATCAGTCATATTGTTTGAATCTTTTGTTTCCTTAATTTTTCTGTCTGCTTTTCCTATCTATTATTGGGGAGAGAGGTATTAGAATCTTCCATTATGTATGATTTTTATTATCTGTTCCTTTAGTTCTTTTAAATTACTCAT